>PVKE010027297.1:0-21698 GCA_004027555.1 Craseonycteris thonglongyai | reverse complement strand
ACACTCAATGGTTTGGTGTTTACCTGGAGTGGAGGGAGGAGGGGGGAGGGAGAGTTGTGTGGGGAGGGGGGAGTGGGCACCAGATATATGGGGTTGAAGGGGGACCTGATTCTGGGAGCTGGGCACATAATGCGATGCATGGGTGATGTGATGTGGAGTTGTCCATTGGGAAACTGTCTGATTGTTACCAACCAATGTCACCCCATTAAATTTAACAATAAAATATATAAAAAATAAAAAATAATAACACTGTCCCTACTTCCTCCCCAGTAACCATGTTCAAGTGCAAAGATTCCATTAGACCCCGAGCTCAGTCACAATAAGAATCAGGCACAATTTTTAGAGATGTGTATCATTTGGGATTAACGAGTAGGTGGAGGAAGAGGCCCTTGCAGACACGGGCTTCCGGTCACCTTGGAGGCACCTTGAGCTCCTCAGGCACTGACCGGAGCCTTCTTACAGGAACACACACTGGAAGAAACTGGATCAGCACACGATGAACAACGTGAAAGTCTTCCTCTGCCATTTTTTAGTCGACTGTCAAAACAAAGATGTCATGTTTAGCCAAGTTCCAGGCAACTCAGAAACTTCAAACGCAATGGCCAGAACACATTGTCCTTGAGTGACAAGAGCACTAACTCACCCATCTTTCGCTGAGATGCCTGAAAATTATTCTGTCTAACGAGGGAATACAGTCCCTGCCCTCCCGGAGCTCACAGCCTGGCAGGCGACCAGCTGGACAGATCTGTGGACACTAACGAAAGCGAGTGGGATGTCGGGGTGGGCACACTGTGCTGCGGGCACACAGAGGCGGAACTCGTCATTTAACCTTGGGTGGTAGTCGTAACTACACACAAATCTGGTAAAACAGCTGAATGTTGTTATGAGGAGGAGCTAGCCATTAAAATAATTGGGAAGAGCAAAAAGAAAGGCTGTGCAAAGCCCCGGAGGCAAGAGAGCTGAGCAAACTCAAGAAATGAGAGCACTCGGTCTGGCTGAAAATGAGTAAGGGTCGGAGACTAACGGGTTAAGGAGGTTAAGCGCAGGCCAGTCATGGAACATGGAAGGAACACTTGATCCTTAGGAACCCATCCCCCAACTAGGGCCTGCAGGGGTGGAGGCTGCATTTGCCCCGTCCCCTCCATTTTCTAGACTCTACTAAACTTCCTTGAGGTCAAACCAGAAACCTTGCAAAGTAATGAACACATGTGGGCACTCAACGGTGCCCACGTAAGTCCGCAGGAGGCAAATTGTGAGAAATTCTCCCGAAACCCATTTGGTTGATGTTCAAAGCACTTTCACGGTCCACAAAGACTTTGCCAACGCAGTTCGTCCCAACACGCAGCGTTCTTCTCGTCCGGATCGTACAGCTCACATGACTGAGGCTCAGAAGGAAGAATGGACGAGCCAAGGTCACGGCACCGACTCTGGTCTCTTATTCCAGCCTAGTCCTTTCCCAAGAGCCAAAGCAAGCGTGTGTGTACCCCAATTTTACCAACATCAGAAACCACGTTGCAATATTCAAAATGAATAACAACTACAATAAAGGCCTCTGGACCACAGTAAAGTAAAAGAAAAACAAAAGATAAAACGCTTTGTTCCCCTTTTTATCTTAACTGTTCCTTAATGACAGCCGTTCCAGCAATTGGGGAAGAAAGAAGAAACAGGACAAGGAAGCCATTGAGGTCTCCTCTCAAAATATTTGCCCTGAACAGCTCTGCCTAAATTAGTCTTTTATTCACCCAGGCTTCTGGAGTCTTTAATCCAACCCCTTTGAAGTCTGATAATGAACCTCTTGACCAAAAGCCAAACGGGGTGGTCATTTCATTGGTAAAGCGGAAGACATGGCTGGCAGGCAAAAACACGACCTATTTTTCCCAAAACACATACATGTAGAACTTGATAGGATGACAGTATACTAGTCCATATGGAATGCCTGACAATGTTTTCTTCCTTGGTGACCCCAGTACACTCTCCAAGACACCCCTCAAAGGATCCCCTTCCCCGGGTGTGTCTTTTGTTGACATCTAACTTACCCACAGTGCAACACAAATTTCAAGTCCACACCCGGGTGTTTCCTATTGCTGGATACACCGTGTACACCATCATGAGGGTGAAGATAGAGAACATTTTCAGAACCCCTAAGAGACTCCTCCAATATCGCCTCATTTTACCCCTTTAATGACATCTCCATCACCTTGTTTGTTTGTTTCTTTGTTTTCTGCCACTTGCAAAGTGAAAGAGGTTTGGAATAAAACAAAGGTTGCATAAGCTTTTTTTTTTTTTTAATTTGAAAGAGCAAACCATTATTAATCTGGCAACATAATATAAACTACAAATAGTATGAGGGATCTAAGTATTCTATCTGGAGGACTAAAAATGTAACACTGCACTTAAATTACTCATATATAAGTGACATTATAAAGGGCATCATGCAAGAGAAGATGTATTAAAGATTTCTAATCGGAATGCCTTTATTCTCAATAGTCAAGGCTTACATACTTTCTATCTCCATGTTTATTGGCTATAAATCAAACACGCACTAAGGACATCTTCAGATGAGACTCCATGAGCAACCTCGAAATTCTCATCGTAAAGTGGTGTCACTTATGAAACCTTGGTCAGCCCATCACTTGCGAACATGAAAGGGCAAAATAACGTGTCCAAGAGATTTTGCAACAGATGAAATACCTCCTACCTTCTTTTTACACAGGAATGCTAACATGAGGGCTTCAAATACAATGTTTAGCTAAGGTCCACAAAGACTAGTTAAGCCCTTAAGATAATAATGCTAAATCAATAAGAATCTAACACAAACGGAGGCATCTCAAAAATCTTCTCTGCAGCTAACCCTGGGACGAGCGCACGAACATTCCAGTCTCATTTATAACCTTCAAGAAGTCGGAAAAACAAACATCTGTCTTGTCGATCCAGAAGCCTCAAGAAGTGCCGCCCCATTAGCTCCTCAGCACAGCCTGACAGACTGCCGGGTGCAGAGCACAGGAGAAAGGAAGGAAGTGCCGATGGTTTTGCCACACAGAGCACTTTTCAGATGGCTCCGTACAAGCAGTACAGAAATGCCAGCACCTCAACTCAAAGACCAGACTTCCAGGCGGCATCCCTGATCGGAGCGCACAGTGTATTCCTATCAGAGTTTCTCAGCCTGCACACCCCTGACACATGGAAGCCGGTCATGCCTTTTTTACGGGACGGTGTCCTGTGCATCGCAGGCCGTCTACCCGCATCCTTGGTCTCTGCCCACTGGATGCCAGGAGCACACCCTGCAAGTGGAGACAACCGACACCATCTCCAGACACCCCGACGGCCCCTGGAAGATGAAACAGCCCTGGGTTGAGAACCACTGATTCATCAGGGTGACCACGCTGACGATCGCAGTGACCGTCACAGCAGCGGGAACAACGCTAAAACAGAACGATTTGCACCCACTCGGGATTTTGCATCAGAAGTTGTGCTGACGACTTCATCCATGCTTCGTTCTGCTGAACAGTCCTGTCGGACAGGTGCTATACGTTCCCCTATTTTATAGATGAAAGAACTGCGGGTCAGAAAAGGGAAAGGCCCCATTCACGATTCCACAGTAAGCGGCTGGCCGGGGGCTCCAATCTAGGTCCAATGTTTACACCTGTAAGTGGACCCATCATGCCATCTAGTCTAAGGTGACCAGACATCCCGCCAGTCCCGATTTTTAACAATTTGTCCCGCGTCCCGCGGCGTTTTAAAAAAGTCCCGATGTTTGGAAAGAATGCACGACAAGCTAGGGAACAGCGGGAGATAGACCCAATTTTTCATCAAGAACCCCCTCCCCCCCGGTCAATGGTGTCCCGCTTCACCAATGTTAACATCTGGTCACTAGTTTCATCTCCTCACAGAGAATCAGGAGCGTGTTCTCTGAATAACTGGGAATAATCATCAGACTCCTCCACACAGGGGCATGGAGAACACGCTGCCCAAAGGCTACCGTGATATTCAGAGGCAGCTGAAGCCGGCCACCGCTGACAGGGGACATCGTGCGACCTCTATCAGTCCCCTGTGCCTCATATGTTCATGCGATCTCCGCAGTCCTCAGAGCCACCTTTCAGGAGGGATACCAGTGTTCCCACCTTACAGGCCAGGAGACTGTGCCCAGAGAGGCTGAGTACATGAGCGGAGGTCACACAGCTGGCAGTCCTGATGGCGCCAAGATTTAATGAGATCGTTCCGACAACTGGGCCACAACTGCTTTGCACACAGTGGTTTTATGAGGTGAGGGACAACAACAACCTAAATAGCCGACATACTATCGGCGGTAACTGGCACGGGTTAGACTCCCCTGGGGTTCCAACCGCGGTGAGTCCTTCCGAAGACCCACAGGATCCCAGCCTCGTGCTCCAATCACCTCACGCACTGGGGGCTGTTCGGGTCTCCTGTCACTCGGGACTGACTCAGGTCCTGTATGAGTCTTGGCTTTAAAATCTCATTTTAAATAGAACCAGATTTGGGGGGTAGGAGGGTTGGGGGGTTGAGGGGGTGATTTCTCACCTTACAAAAATGTTAACTTCCCAGCTGACACTCACCTGGGACGCGTGAGGTATATGAACAGTGCATCTCATGGAGAACCCAGAAGGGGGAATTGAAGGAGACACGGGGAGATTTATGGTGGGAAAGTGAGAGCAATACCCAGGGTGTGCATAAGCTAAAGTACAGATATTTAATCTGAGAGAAATATCTGGATAGTGGGAATTCCAAAGGAGAACTGAGCCCATGATTACCGTCCAGAAGGGCCCAGGGGCTGTTATTAGGAAATGCATTTACACTGAAACACGATGCTGCTACACCCACGCAGACACCAGAGTGGTGTCAAAATCCCATTTGAGGTTTCACACCGCCCCCCAGTCTCAGACAGTGATGATATGCTCTAACGGGGGGATAATTGACCACGCTGGGACCCTCACCTTCTTTCCAGACACTTCAGCAGCTCCAATGTCAAAGATAAATGTAAATTTAAGGCCGCCGGGACACAGTGACCACCGTCACCATTTCTAAGGGGAGGTTAAATAAGTAGGTGAAAGAATTTTATTATGAACCTTTGCCAGGATCACAGAAATCGTGTTCTCAGGCGCCATCCATTGTTAAGTCCCCTCACAGTCCGAAAACCGTGGAGCGTATGCAAGTCAGGCCGCCAGAGGCAAAAAAGGAAGCGGAGAAGAGAGAGGGAGGGGGTAGGAACGAACAGTCCCATGAGGGGTCTTTCAGGAACAGCTTGCGCAATCCCAAATTCCTGCAGCAACCCCAAGCAACCAAGAGCCCCACCCAATGAGGATGGAACGACCAGCTCAAGCTGAAGACGGGAAACTCATCCCCGCTGCCCTGGTCACATGTTCAGCCTGGAGAACAGATGCCAGGAGGGAGGCTGGCATGACACAGGCTCCGCTGCCCAGAGGGAAAGTGGTGCCCATCAGCAAAATAAGGAGGAATGCATGCAACGCGGAAAAATACATACATGCGTGCTGCACCTTCAGGTCAGCCTTCCGTCATGGACATGCGATGGTGACATTGTCATGTACGTACAACGACGACTGTCGTGTCCATGTAACGGTGACTATTGCATAGTTCCGCTTTCTAGAGAAACTTAGTCCATCTCCAAAACTCACCTGAGTTCCTTTCCTCGTTGCCCTCCCCTCTCCCAAGGCTCCTCCCACTTGTTCTGGGTGCCCATCAGAGCCCCCACACACTCCTCTCTATCATCTGTCGTTCTCCTTCACTTCAGGACCTCCTCTTCCCCCAGTATCTTATGGCTTCATCTCAGCCAGAGCCATGAGCCCGTTCTTGACTTCATTCATAAAGTTTCTGCCAGCATAATCCTTGCCTGTAACGTCACACGTTAGGTGAGTCTCTTTCCCTGGGAGGCATGCCTGCTAATGGTGGGACTTCAGATACTGTGGCACTTTGGGGGAGACCAAGAGGACCCTTCTTCCTGGTGGTTGTCAAATTGTGCCATGGACAAGGACCTCTGAAGTGCAGCCAGCAGGAGGCCGCTCTCTTTGATCCAATCTCCACCCCATACACCGAAAAGGCTGACCAGCGCGCCAGCAATGCCTGTACCCAGAGCGTCAGACTTCCAAAGGCCATTTCAAGCCGACTGTTCAATGAAACGTGAGTAATTCCGTTAGCGTGCTGATTAGGAACTCAAGTCAGAAACTGCTCCAGACAAGAAACGAGCAACCACAACAAATGGAAAATGAACTCCAACGTGGCTCCCTGGTGGGAATCAAGTGAACTGATGGGTACTTTCCTTCTCGAATTTCCGAGGACCCAGCAAAGGTCCCAGCTCTGTCAGTGGCGTTGAGGAGTAGTTACAGGAGAGGTGACAGCAGCCCTCTGCTAGAGCCCTAGTATTTCTCAATCAGCCGCTGGGGAGCGACCCAAACTCAACATACGGCGACCAGTAGATTTCTCCACTTCCATGACATATGGGCAGTACAAGTCCAAACCCCTCCACTCTGCTCCTTACACAACATACACACATACACCCACATGGACAATAACACCCAACAATGCAGAATAACTCACAAACAGCGTTACCACTGGAAGGACATAGTGGCCTCAGGAATTTCACTCCACGTCGCTAGTTATTTTCTTGTAGCGTGAGGTTGTTTCATGTCGACCTTGGGAGCTAGCTCCCAGTTTCAATGCATGTTCTGTGCAGTGACTTTCCCAACCCACACCTTGGAAGGTGGTGACAGGACACCCTGTATTCTCAGATGCTTTAGATGAAGCTTAAAGCTCTGTCATCCAACCTCTGGCGACACACAACTCAGCCAGCCTGCGACAGCCACAATAAGTCCTCCCCACTGCGTCCTGCCTCCAGAGGAGTTAGAAGCTGCCTTCACTGTGACCCCACCCCTGACCCCAGGCTCCTTTGCTCTGATTCCCAGACGCAGATGCGTGTTATCACATGTGTCATGTATTTAAATGTGGACTGTGAACCACATGGAGTTGTTAAAAAGTAACAACTCATCACCCACCAGGTTCGTTACGATTCAGCAATATGCCTGCCGTCCCTACTAACTGGAGAGATGTTTGCCCGCTTCTTTCCACTCTTCCAGGCTCAATCCCTAGTGGCCTCGTCAGGAAAGACTCTTTCGGATCTGCAAACAGTGGTATGGAAAACAGCTCTATTGCGTCCCCAGGTCCATGGACTCTCAACTCCAATGACTTCCGTACGGCCTTCATGCCACCAACACACCCCGTTATTCCGTTTTTGGTCTCTGTGTAGGTGCTTAAGTCTTCCTCCACTTCCTCCTCCACGTGGCGATATATCTCAGGAGGGTGCCCGCCAATATCCTATTACCTTGCAAATAGCTGGCACAGAGCCGGCACTTAATACGTACTTGGGGGAATAATTAATGCACTGGTTCTAAACAAAAGATCGATGAAACATGAATAAATAGCTACATATTATCTTGGCGATACCTGTCATAAAGAAATACCATAGACCAGGGGGCTGAAACAACAGAAATTTCTTTCTCGTGGTTCTAGAGGCTAAGAAGTTCAAGACCAAGGTGCTGACGGACAGGGTTTCTGGCCAGAGCTCTTCTCCTGGGGCAGAGACAGCGGCCTTCTGACTGCGTCCTCACAAGGGAAGACCGAGAGAGCTCGGGTCTCTCCGTTCTTCTAAGGACACTAATTCCACAACAGGACCCCATGCTCAGGCGCTCATTTAAACCTAACTACCTCCCAAAGGCCCCACCTCCAAATACCATCCTGTTAGGGGTGAGGGCTTCAACATATGAATTTGGAGGGGACATAAACATTGCTCAACACGTATGGAGAAAGAAATGAAAGCCTTTCTTCTCAATGGGTAACTGGTTTTTAGCTTCTAGAAACTTAACGACAGAAAATGTTCCACAATACCAAACTACTGTATTTTTCTGTGTATAAGACGATACTTTTGTCTAAAATTGTTAGATCAAAAAAATGGGGGTCATCTTATACAGGGGAGTAACCATGTATTGATTTCTTAATGTTGGTTTAGAAAAGTAGGGGTCGTCCTATATACATGGAGGCCTATTATACACAGAAAAATACGGTATGTATACAGGAAAGCAGAAAGTTACCATACATACTTCATTCAGTACCTTCATGCAGATTCACAGAACCACCTTTGCATCTTCGCCCCTTAATATTTGGTGACCATCTGTTGTCGTAGTCACTTTTTCCCTCAGTCTTATCCTTCAGCCTCTACGGACATACACAAACAAGGAAGACTACATTTGCAAACATTTCCTGCTTAGAGTCTAGGCTGTTCGCATCTAAATCCTGGGGTGCTTTTTTCTTACTATATTGGACATCTTTGCGATTGTCTGCCAAGCCCAGAAGCCAACCCTCTTCTTGGGACGCTTCCTGCCAGATCTCCACGGGGAGCTCAAGGCAGCCATGTTTGGCCTGGGAATCCAAGCCCCACACATTGGCCAGGAGCAGCCACATGAGCAAGCTTGGCAAAACAGGTTCTCTTTCCAGGGAATGTGGAATGGTGACTGAGAGCCAGCGCGTCAGGCTCCGTGGGTGGCTGGAACTGGAGCAGGAGCGACGGGATTTTCATGTTTTCTTCCACATGAAAGCTGTTGGCAGAAAAAGAAAAGACGGAGCACAAACAACAAAGCAGAGACGAGAGGGATGATAAAGTCCTGATGGCTTCTCAGGTTCAGGTTCAAGT
The DNA here is from genome assembly GCA_004027555.1 of Craseonycteris thonglongyai. NCBI lineage: Eukaryota > Metazoa > Chordata > Mammalia > Chiroptera > Craseonycteridae > Craseonycteris > Craseonycteris thonglongyai. The sequence continues at coordinate 12,982 of PVKE010027297.1, read as the reverse complement.
GCCAGCTCATCTCTAACCCTTAGTGGCATGAGCTACTCCTGCAAGGATAGAGACCCCCTTCCTTTTCTTGTTTTTCTGAAGCTGGCTCCAGTGCTAGCTACTACTAGTTCATTCATTATAACCTCACATGTTCTAACTTCCCAAGACTAGGAAATCTTTTGTATATTTACATACGCATGTTTGTGGGCAGGCACACGTGCACATGCACACACACAAACAACTACAAACACAAAACTATTTATTTTTGTGCAAACTCACACTGAACCTCTAGGGGAGGGGAGGTAAGCTCATGATCTCCGAGTTAATCTAGCCTGAGACTCACATGCTCTCTCTGTAATTCAAGCCAACTTATCTGAAGTGGTTTCGGGAAACATTCTTAGACAAATGACACATAATTTTTTAAGAGCAGGGGGAGCATAATAATGCAGCCCCGAGCTGGCCAATCCTGTCCCATTTCTGACTCAGCACAGGTGCCATATACAAGTTAGCACCAAGTGGGTGTTCCGGACACAGTCATTCTGTCACTGGTGCTATTATTACTATCATTTATCTGCTCCAGATCTAGTACTCCCCAGTAAGGCCGGTGAGGTGGGGGGACACATTGCTGTGACCCTACGTCCAGAAAAAAATCTTCTCCGAGTGAACACTGTATAAAATTACAGGATAATTACGGGTGAACAATGACACTTGGCATTCTGTGTTCCCAAACCACTTTAGAGGATGTAAAAGTATTGGCAGAAAATGACTGGTTAAAATTGGTTTACATTGTTAAAAGAGAAAAAAAAAAGGTACATTTCTATTTAAGAGACAAAGTACAAAGTCGCACTGGCATGTGAGAAATGCGACAACCATCGACGTTCTCCTGAATGGCTCCAGGACTGAGAGGTGTGCCTGGCACGGGGGCTGCCTTCTGAGCTGGCCCCTCTGTATCTCACCAAGCCTCACGCCCCCATTCCTCCCAGCTCTTTCATGGATCCCACACGGGCTCTGGGTCCTGTACGGTTCACGGGTCCTATACTTACGGTTCACGACCAACCAGCCCCCAAGAAACCCTCCAAGCAAAGCGTGCCCACCCTCACGCCAACGCAGACAGAAGGCAATAGGAGAACAGAGATGAGAAAGAAGGAACTAGGTAGGTGATGGGATTTCATGACCACATTCATTAGCAATCAAGCCAATCAGATGGAAACAATGAAATTCCACTTGGAGCCTATGCAACAGGCAGAGATTCGGATAAAATAGGCAGCAAGTGCTGATAGTGAGAATGCAGAAAATGAAGTCTCTCGCCTGACTGCTGGAAGGGTAACTTGTTTCGATCTTTCTAGTGTACTTCTTTAAAATATGCATCCTCTTTGGCCCAGCCGGTCCCTTCTAGAAACTTATGCTACAGAAATCACCAGAAACATGTGCAGGGCTCCAGGAACACAGGCGTTCCAAACATAAAATGGTCTTCAGGGAGAAAGCAGCACCGGTGCTTCTATGAGCGGGGAGTGGTGCCCAGAAATGCACACGTACATCTACGGCCAGCGTTCTTCAAACTTTGCTCTGAAAAGCACAAGGAGTGGCTGACATATTTAAATGTTCCTTGCAGCAGTGACAAGAATTCTAGTGGGTGGGTCTCTTCCCCAGAACATCCCAGACTTAACCTAAAATTATGTGTAATGAAGCAGTTCTGCTGCTTAAGAAAAAATGGCTGGGTACTGAGACTAATGCAACTGTTGTAAATCATGTCATATGAAGATATATGCCGACTAAAAAGGGTGATTAGCTCCCCAAACAACTAGTAGGTTCCAGTGAAGGGTGGGTCATTAGTACCTACTAGTTACAGGCACAGATTTTCCTGACATACAGCAGGGTTTTCATCCTTAATAAACTCTTTGATATGGTGTAACCTTCTTTCAATTTTATCTGCATATGGCAGTAATGATAAAACCCTCATGTTTAAGATAGTGATGATACACCATTAACATGATGCATGTAAAAGCTTTTACATCAATGTCTGGTACTCAATACTACATAACGGAAGCTCTTTTGATATCTACCAGCCTAGAGCTTAGGATTTCATTGCCCATTGACGTAGGCATGGCAACCATCGTCAGCTCAGACATAGAAGGCATCCAGGAAACCAAATGTTGTACAGAGTCAAAATTACTTCTTACAGGATGCTGGGATAGCTCAGCGGTTGAGCGCTTGCCTTGTAATCGTGAGGTCCGGGGTTCAATTGCCGACCCCAGTCCGTGCAAACCCACATGCTGAACTGCGATGCAACTGCTAGCTGCCAAGACGGCTCAGCAGTGAAGGGTCTCACTTCCCATGCAGGAGGCCCCGGGTTCAGTTCCCAGCCACCACAGCCCCACGCCCATGCGTGGAACAAAACCATGTCACAACGAATGATGTACAACTATAAAGACTGCTCTGGGCCCTCCCCCTTCTCTCTCTCCCCCTCTCTCAAAACAACAACAAAAAAAATTACTCCTCTCACCTAGAGGACTCCAGTGTTGGAACTGTACAGACCTTTTGGTTTTTGTTTTGTTTTTGTAGCGAAGGAAGCAAGCACTTCATTTCTTAAGCATCTGCATATTCTCTCTACCACCCTGAACAGGGCACCTTCCCCCACAACCACAGGACTACGCAGAGAGCACTGAGAGCATCGCAGAATGTGACAGATGCCTTTCTGGAGAAAAGCAGGCTGGCGTACTGTCATGCCTTAGAGAAGTGGTGATAACTCAGGTTTCATTTCTATAGTAATTCGACTTGATCACTTTAAAACACAGATATAAAATGGTTCATTTATATAGCCCGTTGCTAAGAGTCTTGGCATTTTAATAGGTAGGGTATGAAAACATACCTTTTGAAAGAAAATGCTAATGTCTACAGAGAGGAAAAGGATGGATGAAGCTCATAAATCTTAACTCCATTTTAGTTTTGACTTGGGCAAGCCGCAAGGTCATCTGTTGGGAGAAATCAGCCCGCTGATGCACGGATACCTTGCTGAGTCCTGCCTGGGACAGTTCCCAGCCCACTGCAGCCAGGAGAGCCCTGTGTCCGAAGAGACGCAGGAGCCGGCAGCGAACAGCAGAGCTGACATCTGCCCTCCTTCACGATCCCTCCGTCCAACCTCACGGAGGTCTCAGTGATTCTAGGAACCTGAAAAGACTCCATCTTCAAAGTCTAACAAGGCTGGGCCCGGTGGTCTGAGACTACGATGGTCATGCCCACCCCAGGTCAGGGCCAGCAACTGGGTGTCCATCGCTCTAAGGATGGAGGTCCTACCAATCCCCGAGCATGTCTCAAGAAAGAACACCTGCTAAGAGCATTCAGATTCGATCCTGCTCAGCAATGTTACCATGTTTTCTGAGAAAGCATGGCAAGCGATCTGCGGGAGACACAGCGGACTTTAGAAGCCTTCCTGCCCGCAGCTATCACCCCACTCACTTGACCGGTGCTGAAGTCTGCACCTTCATCCATCATTGGACACAGCAAGGAGAATATTTAGAACTTCCTGACCAGGAGGGCAGAATCCATAAAGACAACTCATGGACTCTTATCTTAGCAAGAATTTTATACTATAAAATTATGTTATAAAATATATTTTAAATAGTTTGTAGTATAAAATATATTTTATTGTAAAAATAGATGAGTATTTATTAAGGGCTGATGTGCCAAGGACTGTCACGACTGTTTTATACACCTTACCTTAATCTTCAAATGCTTCAAGGCAAGTAGTATTATTATCTACATTTTTACACATAAAGTAACAATAACTCAGAATTGGTTAAGTAGCTGGCTAAAAGTCACTCAGTTGGTAAGGGGTAGAGACCCAGGTTCAATTGACTTCCATGGCTGGGCCTTAACATTATATTCTACTGTCTTCTACTGTCTCCCTCTTTTTTTTTTTAAGATTTATTTTTTATTGTTTTTGACAGAGAGAGAGAGAGAGTGTGTGTGTGATACAGAGGCAGAGAGAAGGGGGAGGGCCCAGAACAGTCTCCATAGTTGCACATCATTGGTTTTTCCACATAGTTTCATTCCACAGGTGGGCGGGGCTGCACAGGGCAGGAACTGGGCCAGGGTCTCACCCCAGTGAGAACTGAACTGGGGGCACTCCCCAGTTCAGCATATGGGTCCTCACGGGCCGGGGCCGGGATTCGATCCTCAGTCCCTGGGGCTGCAAAGTGAGCGCTTAACCAACTGAGCCATCCCAGCTACCCCTACTGTCTCTCTCTAAGCAGGTTCTAAAGGAGGTTGGTCAAAGAAAGAGTAGTATACCAAGTTCAAGGAACACTGATTTGTATTTTAAAAACTACCATATTTTTTCATGTATAAGATGCGCCTATGTACAAGACAACCCCTACGTTTCTAACCCAACATTGAGAAATCAATATATAGGTTACCCCTGTGTGTAAGATGACTCCCAGTTTTTGGTCTAACAATTTTGGACAAAAGTATCATCTTACACATGGAAAAATACAGTAAAATGTTATTATCTACAATGGTAGTGCTAAATGTTTGCAGCTGACTGGAATCATTGAGAGGAGTTTTTGAAAAGTTGGTGCCGGGCCTCACCCCCACACACACACTTGTCCCCCACCCCCACCTCCAAAGCCTCCCTCCCTCCACCATTCTGATTCCAATTGGCTTGAGCATAGCACTTTTAAACAGCCCCCAGGTGATTTCTATGTATTCTATGTAAGGTTAGAAATCACCATGTGGAAGGATTTGGTATAGAACTTAACTGTTCATGGAAGAAGGTTAAGTGACCAGATGAGGTTCTAGAACTCTCTCTCGACTGCCACACAGTCCTGAAACACTTCCTTCTGTGATGAAAATATTCTATAGTGTGTGCTATGCAAAATGGTAGTCGCCAGCTACCATGGCTAGTGTGACAGGGGAACTGAATTTTAAATTTTAATTAATTTAAACGTAAAGAACCACGTGAGAAGTGAGGCTGTTGTATTGGCTATGAATCTGCCTCAGCTTCCTTGGTTTGAAGCTGGTGAACGGGGATGTTGACTCTAAGCACAGAGGCAAAGCAGACGAGCTGTGCAGTTCAGAGCAGTTCTCTGAGGACCAACTTTCCAGAATGGACTCTGGTTCACAATTCAAAGGCTCTGAGCAGCAAATAGGAAAAAAACGATCAATGTCACTGAAAATACATCAAATGCCTTCAGCCAAATAAGCTTTGAGAACCCAACTCTTCAGGACCATTCTTTTTAATCTACTCTATCTAGAGCACATCGTATTCACCATGTCATAAGGATAATGTGAAGAATGAAGTGATGTGAGGAATTGGCACCTACTCCAAGGTCTGAAATATTTATTCACTGGATTAATTCCTAATTTAATGAGAGAACAATTATGAGTATATTTATCACCATATCTTAAACATTGTAACTAATTGCACTTGAAGAATATAAGGCCTTACACATAAGTTACAGTCTAAAAGAATTACCAGTATACCTCACTGCTGTTTTAATAAAAAAATTTTCTATTCTTGGGTATTACATCTTGGGTGCCAAGCTAATCTGGGCTACAAAGCTTCATGTCAGGGGACTAATTCCAGAGTTATGTATATTTCCCTACATTTTGCCATAAAATGATAGGCTTCTTTAAAAGCCTCAGATTTACTGAATTTTGTATATCAGATGTGGACATGTTTTGTTTCTGAATTGAATTTAGAAGTGTCTTGCAGTAGATTATACTTAGCTGATTCTATAGAATGCCTCCGTGATTTAAAATGATGTATTATAGTCTGAATGGCACTTGCAAAAAGAAAATACCATCTATGGCCCTGCATTTACCTTACAATGTAGTCATGCTGGACTCTGGGCATGGCACCAATCTAAAACCAAACGAGAGTTTCGTCTCGTAAATTGAATTGTCTGAAGATAAAATCCAAAAAACGTACTGATACGCTTCTCGTTAACTCAGTCATAGTCTTGAACTCCCTCCCATTTTCCAACGTGAAGCCCGGTTAACCACTGAGTAGCTATTAGAAAATCCAGAGGGAGTGTCATCAGTGACACTGAGTATGTGTCTTGGGCTCAACTTGTCAGCTGCTCTGAGGACGTCACTCTCTGGCCTGGCCCACTGTACTCCATACCATCTAAGCATATTTCCTGCTCTGGCCTTGGGAAGTATGACTTTTGTGACAGCCATGAAAAGGAAGAGTATGCCTGCGTTTTTAAGCTAATGACATAGCAAGTGTATTAGAACAAGATACGATTGTCTAATAAAAAAGAAAAGCCAATCCTAAAAGAAACTTGGACTGTGGTAATGACCTGAAACAGTCATTTCCAATGCAAGACACCATGACATCTCCTAATTGTTCCTTTCTATTTACACAGTGAAAGCCAAAACACATAACATTAGCTGCAAAGAACTGAATGAAATTATGAGTCTCTCTCTCCCCCACACACACAGCACCCCGTTTTCTAAATAGAATTTTTTTTTTATTTGGAGTATTATTTCTTAATACAATAGTCTATATTATCCTAACAATACCCTGGTCTAGAAAATACTGGTGAATTTATCCACCATGGGCTCTCTTAACATTTTTTCTAAAAAAGAATTCACTGCACTTTTTTAGACTTACTTTGAACATCTATTGCCAACAGTTAATTCAACAAATATTTATTGAGGGTCTGTCTGCCAAGTACCATACCCGATATTGGGGATCTGACAATGAACTTGGTAAGTTTTGTGGTCTGGTGGAACAATACATAGATTTATGGCTAAATAAGGGCTGATAAATGCTATAAAGGGAGTGAATGCAGGGTTCAGCCCAGATGTGGGAGTGAAGAACAGCCTTCCAGAAAATGTGATCCAGAGCGTGAATCCAAGTTGGCCAACCGAAGCAACAGAGGAGCAGAGAACAAGGAGAGTTAAGCACATCGCTGGCCCAAGAAACGACATGTACAACAGCTCGGCAGTGGGCCCGGCACCAAACGAAGTAGAAGACAGTGTTGAGTAAGCCCAAGGGGAGAGGCACGAGCTCGGGATGCGGCCAGGAAATGGGCAGAGGCCATCGCCGAAGGCTGTATCCACCCTGCTAAGGCCTTTGTACTTTAATTCTGACAGCAGGGTACAACCAGACTGGAGTTTTATAGGACTAATGTTCTGGCACCTTGGAGAGGAGACAGGGGTGTGGAGGACGCAAGAAAACAGGATAGAAGACTCCTGCAGACCGCCTCCCAGAATGCAATTCAACGGGCTCAATGCAAGACCAATAATGATGATTCACCTTACCTCAAGCTGCACAACATATCCATGCAGCAATTCACCCCAAAATATACATATTTCTCTCATTCTTTACTAACAACGCATATGCTCCCCAAGGAAAGAATATAGGTTTTGAATTGTTTAAAATCACCAAATAGCCTGCACTAAATATAATGCATTCGACCTCCTTCCCATCACCCTCACATTTGTCATTCTAGTGATCACCGGATATAATTGCATAGTGGCAGGTCAGAATTGAGACCCCCCTCCCTGAATCAAGTTAACTCATTTCTTTTACAATGCTGGTCCCATCAATGTGATAAGCATCCACTCCAGGATTACAACGAGTTGAGGAATAAAGGCAGCGCGGGTGTCCACTCAGAAACTGTGGCACAGAAGTAAGTACGCTGAGCATATACACTGTGCACGCACAGGAATGTGGCTGAAGCACCACTGTGGGCATCATCCCAGTAATTTATGAATTAGCTGATTCACCTTTAAACACTGACCAGAATGTCCATCAATCAGCACCCAAACAGAAACAACCCTTTACTGCTACACAAACCAAGTATTTCAAAGTGAGGGAGAAAAAAAGTCACCCCACTTGAAAGCAGTAATTTTTACCATAGCTTTTTTTTTTTTTTTTCTGCCTTCAGCTTGCACTGCATAGAATTTCCATTTTCTGGGAGATATTCATAGATGAATCCTGATGCTTATGCCACAAATGGGAACCATTTTATAAGCCTGTTCACTGACATCTGAGACTTCCCCAGAAATTTTCTTGCTATTTACAGCCAATCTGTGATGATCACATCCCATATCTCCAGTTACATCAGAGATGTCATTGTTCGTGTCAAGGGGTTGATGGGTAGAATGGGTAGTGACAGTGTTGCAATCTCTTTAAGTCAAGTGTACAGCTTCCAATTTAGAAAGATCTTCACCAGGGGTCCTAAACCTTTTGGGGTCAGAAGCCTATGGGGTCACGCCTCCCTAGAATCACAAAATCTTGAATGCAATTTCTGAAGCCCATGCCTGCATCGACCCGCCAAACGCATCAAGATCAGTTAGGATTCTTTGGGTTCCACGAAACAGGAAATCGAAGTCACCCCACCCACAGGGACTATTCTGTCTTATACAAATAGCGTAACTCACATGTCATATAATAACGTGGCATAACCTGAGTCAGGAAGTACCATTTGCATCATAAAGACTTTCTTTCATCTCTGTGGGCTTCACTCTCAGGATCTATATAGCAGTACCAGGGAGCGAGATGCAACACGCCAACACCATATCAGGTTCAAGTCCAAAAGTCCCTTTCTTCCTATTGCACCAGCAAAACTCACAGCATTAGCTCTCATTGCTTCTGACCGGGTCACGTGCCCATTTCTGACTCAATCGCTATAGCCAAGGTCATGTGATTCTCTGCCCAATCTTGTGCCACATGCCTACACTCTATTAGAAGCACACATTGAAATAGATATTGAGATAACATTTGGTCTTTGTCATCTTATTCTCTGTTATATTTCCTGTCCCCGGCCCAGGTCCTGACAAAGAAGAGGCTCAATAGATATTTGTTAAATGAAGGAGAAGCATTCCCACTGGTTCATATTATTCATTTAGTTTGTATTGTACCTGGAACGCGCCTTCTCCAACTTTATCCTATGGGAGTTAGGAACGCACTCTGGACTCTAGAATTTCAGAGACCACGTATGAATCCTGGTTTTGCCACGCGCCTAATGGTGGGGCTTTAGATGAATGATTTAAACTCTCCTCACCTCAGTGTTTTCACTGGTAAAATGGAGAACATTTAAAAACTGATTGTCCAGAGTTTTCAGAATTAAACAAAGTGTCTTCCACAATGCCTACGACAACATAATCAACAAGTTACTAAATATTACACCCATTTCTTTCCCTCGGAAAAGCTTAAGAATTCATTTGTTTTAATTAAAAGAGTAAAAATTATTTGGCCAAGCCAACCAGAACAACCCACCACCCCTGTCAATTTGGGACTTGGCATGATTTTGAGAATCCCTGCCAGGCCTTTGCCCTAAGCCCTTGGTGGACTGACATGGGGGGTAGGGAGGTGGGGGCGGGGGGAGGGGGTTGTCTTGATGGAGAGATATAACTAAACGCCGGAGCTGCACATGCGCAGCGTGCAGACAGGGGATCTGGTCTACACATCACATTCGCATTCCTTTCCACATCCTCACTGTTCCTGAACTCGTCACAGCTCCAAAGCCGTACGAGGATGTGACTGTGCTCTTGTCGCAGGAGGTGAATGAACACATCCACTGTGTGGATGGGGGAAAGCAAGGGGCCTGGCAATGCTAGAAGCCCAAGGTCAGTTCCCACACCACATTATTAGAAAACACATGCATGGCAAGGGTGACCTTAAGAAAGCTGCATGGACAAGCCAAATGGATTGCTGAGAGGGCTGTGCCTAAGGTTCATTATCTGAAAATAAGTCTGCTCTTAGCCGGCCCAACCCCTTTCCATCGTCAATGGATTCACGAACAAAGACACAGACACATGGCTCTCCGTTTCCTCCTGAAAGTGGCCACCTACCTGCATAGCTTTCGCTTCTCATGCAGCATTTAGAGCTTAGGGTTTTTCATCGGGAAGGCAACATCCCTAGAAACTATGGGCTGTGTTGTTGCCGCTGCTGCTGCTGCCTATCAATAATGTAACCTCCCGGTAAGTTATAGGAAGCACCTGCTTCCTGGAAAACGCCATGTTTCTTTCCCTGCTTCACCACGCTTCACTCCTTCTGCTTCCAGACAACAAAGCATTCACGGGAATACGCTAACATATTTCAAGATCGAATGAACACTAAATATATTTACCGATGCTCCCTGGGAGATGCCTAATCTGCTCTCCCTACCCCCCCCCCGTGCCCCCAAACAGACACCAACAGCCACAAAAAACAGGAGCAACATCTTCAAAAAGCACAATGATGCAAAATGCATTAACCACTTCTAAAGAGCATGTTGCTTTAAGAGGTTTCAAAAGATTATCTCTGAAAATCAACACCCAAGGTTTCGAAAAAACTAAGAGAAGCAGTGCAAAGAGAAGAGCTTGGCAGCTTATCAATTAAACATTTTGGCCCATGAAAGGCACGTCCTTCTGACGCCCCCAGCTGAGGGTGTCTCTTACCAGGCTTAGAATCTGTCTAGCATTTAAACAGTACTTCTCTTAAAGAACCACCATGAAAATCAATTGTTGGAAACTTGAACCTCAGCAGTGGGGTGCTGAAGCTGGGCGGTTCCAGCTCACATGAGTGGCGTCGCTTCCCAACTCCATGTCCAGTGACTTCATAGTGGCAGCCTGAAACCAGCCACGGTGGGTACATTTTTACCATGGAAATCAGCAAATGCCTCACATCGGGGCTCCCACCCCCACCTCCGAAAATCAGTTGTTACACACTTAACACACTTACCAGCACACTTACTACAGCTAAATGTTCTTCCAAAAGGGGTTTTGAGAAAATAAATTAAGGCACAATTGCACAATGGACTTCTAAAACACTTTGAAAGACACTATGGAACTATATATTTATCAATGAGAAAAGATGTCCACAGTATTTTAAAGTTTAAATTATGTATAATTTTAAAATGATATACATATGTACACATATAAGTATTTTATATGTCTGATCCCTTTTTAGTAACACACACACTTATGAAAAAAAATCTGAAAAAATATACACAAAATGGTAAAAATACATTATCAATGACTGGTAGAATTATGAATGAGGTCTAGTTTCTTCATCTTACTTTTCTGCATATTCCAGTTTTAGGAATGAATAGCTATGATTTCCTGATGGGTAAGGGACCACAGTAAAATTTAAATAAAATGGTATCTGTTATTATACTAGCAATAGGCACATGCATTTCAATGCCAGCATCATGAGCTACTTACATATGAAGATGATTGAGGTGAGAAGCAGAAGGCAATATAATGTTTAAAACGTACTGAAGTGGATTAGACATCAGACTCTAGTGTATAACACTGCAAGAGTTGTTTTTGCCTAAAAGAGCCTTCATCCGCTTCTGGGCTAATTAAGTACGGCTACTCAGTCTGAGAAATCTTTGGGGGAAAAATTAACAGGCGATTGAAAACAATATTTTTCTTAGTGACCTTTTCTATCATTACACACACTGGTCTACATCATTCAAGACTTGGTCTATTTTGTGCCCAACTCAGAAGACCAGACCAACCTGACACTTACCAGTGGTTTTTGTGATCTAATTCTCTCTCCCTCTCTAATCACACTAAGGGCATTGTACGGAGATGCCCACAGTATTGCCATTAGGACGCTCTAACAGTCTGGTCTCAGGAACACTCTGCTCTAGGTTTGGAAGATGGGACACATTTCAGATATGAGCTTTTATCCCAACACCTTTTAAACATATTACCAACACATGAGTGAGAGAAGTAAGAAAGGCTTTAAAAATAAATAAGAGGAAATCAGTCCATTCTATTAGGCCTGCCCTTAGTAACACTCTTCAGTTTCACCTCCCATTGCCTGACCTGCTCTAATCTGCTAGGAATTCGTGCCTCAACCCACTGCATCCTACTGTGCAACAGGGCTTCCTATCTCCCAAGGAGGCTCAGCAGCCCATCATTCTTCATAGCTCAAGTTCCATAATCCCAGTTATTCACCTGATTAAAGAGTATTTAAACAAAGATTTGCTTACTCCCATTCCAATTTGTTAGACTTGCCTTACTTTTCATGATGGACAGTTTTGAAGAGTACTGGTCACGTATTTTGTAAAATAGCTCTCAATTTGGTTTGTCTGATCCTTTTCTCCTGATTCAACTAGTACGTTTTGGGGAAAATGTCGAAGAAAGAGATGCCCTTCTTATCACATCATATGGGAGAGTACGTGCTGTCAACATGGCTCATTACTGATGATGTTGACCTTGGTCACTTAACTAAGGTTGTGTCTGCCAGGTTTCTCCACTGTAGAGTTGCTACTTTTCATTCCCCATGCTCTAAGCTTTGAAAGAGAGTTCCTACAGCCACACCACACCACAGAGGCAACGAAGCTCCCCTTCTGGTGGTGAAAGTATTAACCTAGAGTATTTGGAATTAATCTGTATGGAAGATTTGTCTCTTCCCAATTTATCTATTCCATCATTTACTGTTATCATTATAGACTTGATTCTTTGGGCTGTATTCCAATACTGTCATTATTTATTTTGTCGCTATTTATGTGTTCAGCCTGCACAGTGTTTTGAAAAATTGAGATCTAGGATTTTCTCAACAGCTATGTTAGGTAGAAATAGTTCATCCATCTTAAATTTATACTTTCCCAGTTTCAATGTTTGTCCTGTACTTCTAGGATTCTGAGATTCCCTGTACACATGCATGCCATTGCCACATGACATAGCTCCCAGGGATACTGATCACACACATGTAAAAAAAAATAATTCAAAATAAATATTTTTCTTTATCCAGTCCCAGGAAACTCAATGCTGACTATAAACCTAACTCTTCCCCACTACCCATTGGTAATTCTCCATTCTTTCTTCCTATCTTCCATTCTTCTCCCTCATACAAGGGCAAAGCAGCAGAATTCATGACCAAAAGCCTATGAGATCTGTCAGATTTTAGAAAGTTAATGTGGAATTAGGAGGTAAGATAGCAAGCTGGAAAGAGATGGAAGGAGCAAAGTAGTAGTTCCACTCAGTGATCACTTCACCAGGCACAGCGCCAACAATATAATTTTTTTTAAGTCTCTCAAAGCTCAAATCTCTT
>PVKE010027296.1:0-21697 GCA_004027555.1 Craseonycteris thonglongyai | reverse complement strand
AAGCCGGGACGGCTCAGCGGGTTGAGCGCTCGCTTTGAGGCCATGAGGACCGAGGATCGAATCCCGGCTCCGGCCCAGGCAGGACCCACATGCTGAGCTGGGGAGTTCCCACAGTTCGGTTCTCTAGCTGTCTCTGTCTCTGTCTCTCCTCTATCTGTCAAAAGTAAAATAGAAATAAATATGCACTGAAGATAAAAAACAATTACTCTCTATAAATATAAAAAGATATAAAAAAAAAAAAAAAAAAGAAGACAGCTAACATTTTTAGCTGGACTATGTGCCGGGAACTATTTTAAGAATTTTCATGAAATAATTCATCTACCTAGTAACAATTACCTCTTGCAAACTGAGACACAGAGGTTGAAGAGCTGTCTGTCCAAAGTATCACAACTAAATTAGCAAGTGAGAGGACCTGGATCCAAAACCAAGCCAGGCAGTAAACAGTCAGCATTTTAACCCTGCAATTCTTTGGTAATAATTCTGAAAATCCTAATGAAACACGATCAACCCAGGGGAAACAAATTGACAAAACAGCTAAACCTAAGATGGGGGTAAGGAGGCATCACCAGTTGCCCCAACATAGTTAACAATCTTCACAATTCACCGAAACTCCCAGCAGAGCAGTTCTGAAGCAAAACTATCTTCTTTCAAAAGAAGTGGGACCCAACTCCTGATAAAATCACCACAATATGGATGAACCGAAAACTTGATGCTAAGTGTAAGAATCCAGCCGCAAAATATCACATATCTTACAGTTCCATTTTCATGAATCGTCCAGAAAAGGGAATTCTAAAGAAACCCAAAACAGATTAGTGGTTACTTGGGGATGGGAGCCACCACCCACTGCAAAAGGCTTGAAGAAATTTTGGAGGGGTGATGGAAATGTTCCAAAACGGGATTGCGATGAGGGCTGCACAAATGTACTAAAAATGCGAAGTTGTACATTTACAATTGGCTAAGTTATAATGTATGTAAATTTACATTTCAAAGGAAGCTGGATATTCCAATAAGCAATTAGCCATTTCCTAGATATGGTGCTATGCGTTGCACAGGCTTTCTTCCATTCTAATGAATGCTAATGAATAGAAATCCCAGGTGCTGAGGAAATATGAGTGATGAACAGGCATAGAGGGGTGGGCCCTGGACTTCAGCAGCTGTTCCTGGAAGTTTGTTTCTTCTCGCTTTTTAAGACTGTCAACGAGGTTGGAGTCCTTTGGTGGGCTGCACGAGAAGCAGCCATGCAGCAGAGACAGTAAAGGAACCATGAGGAAACCAATGTTGTGAGACCATCAGTGAACACCTCTGAGGCCTGAGTCCTGACCGGGACACTGGGACTGCGGTCTGGAGATCGCTGTAAGTGTCGCTGAAAGAGGAAACCCTAGTACCAAGGAGACCCCGCGAAGAGCCCACCAACTTCGCAGGCCCCAGAGCTATATGGAGAGTGCTGGCGGTTCACCTCCAGAAACGTCCCAGGATGGTGCCCTACCCCTCAACCCCTACCCCCGACCCACACCGCCTCCAGGCTACCTGGGCAGGCCCAGCCTTCCAGTTTAGGCCCAAACCAGGGCATTGGAGTTCCAAGTATTCACCCACATCTGTGCACTACTCAGTCTGTCTCTCTGTAGAGAATAGTCAATAGAACCATGATCTCCATTTACTTCGACATTCGAGCCTTCCATTTCCAAGTCATGCGCCGCTCATGGAGGATGGGGTGGGGCCCAGAAACAGGCATTTCCGGGTTAGCAAGCACGTTCTTAGTGCGCGCGCGCACCGTGTGGGGCCCAGCACAAGGGCTCCTGGGAAACCGTCAGTGAACTAAAAGAAGCCCTGCTCTCAGGGAGCTCTCTGGCCGGAACAGAAAACGGATATCTAGCAATGAGGCAAACATAGGATATCCATTATCTGTCCCCAGCTGTCTGTTATAGAGCTTGGTAACATTTGTATTCGGACACATAGCTTGTCTATTATGATGTACAGTAGACATGGAGCTAATTTTTTTTTTTCTTAGTATGGGGCAAAGTTGTGAACTCGGGAAGAGTTAATTCTTTAAAAATAAATGTCAGTTTCAGAGTTCTGTTAGATCATATTTTGAGTATGTTTCATTATGTTATTCGGAAAAGATATATGATCCTATGACAAGCATGAAAGCAAGAGCCGAAAGGGCAGGTACTTGTCAGTGCGAGTATCATTTGTGCCTTAAAGGTGCCTGCCACCGAATAGATGGATGATCCATGAATATTTCTCAAATGACTGACTGAACAAAGTCTTTAAAAGGAGGTGCTGAGTCCGAAGTTAGAATTACTTTTAAAGTGAATCAATCATTTGCTAGATTAACTGATAAAATCAACTTTTCATTTGTCACAAGTAATCTAGTGTAAGGAGTAGGGTTGCCAGATTTAGCTAGTAAAAATACAAATAACCCAGTTAAACTTGAGTTTTAGATAAACAGCAAATAGTTTTTTATCATCAGTATGTCCTATTTGAGCACACTGGGTTTCCTATATTTTATCTGGCACCCTGGTGGGAAGACATGTTAAGGTAGGGAGGAAAGATGATTTCATTTCTTTTAGAGAGAGAACTGGAGAAGAGGAAAAATGGTATCCAGAATTTATAAATAATTACCTCCTAACAATTATGAAGCAGACCTGAAGACCACACTTGAGAAATATTGATGTATAAAGTACCTGGCCCTGTGCTAAGAATTTTATTTATCTTAATTGAAACCTATGCAGTAGGGTAATTATTACTTTTATTTTACAATTTAGGAAAGAGGCTCAGAGATAAGACATCAGTTGTTCAAGTTCTGACATTTTCATTGTCACCCCAAAAATATTTATTGAGAACTGACTTGTGCTGGTCTGATCTTGATTCCACACACAGCCTGCTTCCAGAGCTGGAAAATTCCAGTCCTTGCCCATTCCTCAGCTTCCCTCCCCTTCCCCACTCCAGCTCCAGTTTCCATGGTAACAGATTGAACCTGATTTCTATAGCTAACAAGAGCTAAGAGCACTTGAAGAGGAACAAGTCAGAAACATTGATGCCAACCTAGACTGGCTGGGGGATGGGAAGACTGCCTAAAGCTCTAAAGCTTCCTCCATCAAGACCTGTATTATATGTGTTAAAAACATGTCCTTGAATGGACTCTATGAAAGAACAAAAAGTTGGTTATGTGAATCTTTAAAGACTCCATGAAGTCACAGGTTTTCAGTTCAGAAGCACCAGTGGCAATAACACTATGCATTCTTCTCCTTTTTTTTTTAAAGACATATTTTTACTGTTTTTGACAAAGAGAAGGAGAGAGAGATACAGAGACAGAGACAGAGAGAAGGAGGGCCCCGAACAGTTTCCATAGTTGTACATCATTGGTTTTTCCACATAGTTGCATTCCACAGGTGGGCATGAGGCTGCACAGGGCAGGAACTGGGCCGGGGTCTCGCCCCAGTGAGAACTGAACTGGGGGCACTCCCCAGTTCAGCATATGGGTTCACACAGGCTGGGGCCAGGATTCGATCCTCGGTCCCCGGGGCAGCAAAGTGAGCACTTAACCCACTGAGCCATCCCGACTTCTCCACTATGCATTTTTCTTATTTATTAACTCATTTAGTCTATCACTCAACCAATAATGATTGGAGGGGAGGTGGCAATCTATGTGTCAGACAGTGCTGGATTCTGAATTGCTATCAAATATTCATGGCCTTGTGGAGGAGGGAGATTTCTTCTACCCTTCTAGGTTCTTCCAGCTGGTCTAATAATTAAATCAACATGAGATAGATTAACAAGAGAAAATAACCAAATTTAATGACATACATATACATGGGAACCCCACATATGTGAGAGTCAGAGACTCCACATACATGAAAGGTTCAAAAACAGAAAGGTAAAATGAGATAAATATGGCATCCTGAGCTAAGAAATGAGGCAAGGTGCTCGGGACTTCTGAGGGGAGAGATCATGCACACAATAAGAAAAGCAGATGTTCACTGATTAGAAGTTTGCCCAGCAAAGGGGCCCGGAGCTCTCTGGAGCCTCTTTTATAAGGGCACTAATTCCATATATGAGAGCTCCAACCATTACAATCTAATCACCTCCCAAAGGCCCTACCTTGTAATACCATAACCTTGGGGGCTAGGATTTTAACATGAGATTTTTTTGTGTGGTGGGACACAAATATTCGATCTATAGCAGACATCTTCCCTTGGTAAAATTCTACAGAAGAGAAGATACAAAGACATGATTCTAGCCATTAAGGACTTCATACTCAACCAGGATAGCAGAGAAGTCAAGAATCAGTGACAGACACATTATCTGCGCTTCTATGGCAGTAGTCTCCATTTATAAGACTGGAGGAAGATGGGGCAAGCCTCACCTGCACATTGATATACGGAAGAACTATGTAAACCATATATAACATGCTAGGCATGTTGCTAGATGCTAGAGAGATTGTCCAAATCCCTGAAACCTGTCAATGTTACCTTACTTGGAAAGGGGGTCTTTGCTGATGGAATTAAGTTAAGGATCTTGGCATGAAGTCATCTCAGATTACCTGACTAGACCCTAAATCCAGTGACAAGTGTCCTTATAAGAGTGGGGCAGAGAGCTATTAGACATACAGACGATGAGGCAATGTGGAGGTGAAGGCATTGTGTATTTAGTGAACAATTTTAGGGGGGTAAGACTCACCCACCCCTGGTTCAGACTTTTGACAATCGCTCACACACCAGTGTTGGGATGGGAAGGGGGACTACCTGGTTTACTTCCTTGCCCTGCCCAGGACATGATGCTTCCCTCTGGCTCCAATAGAAAGAAGAACCTAGCCACTAGTGAACCGTGGAGTGGGCTTCCATGTGCCTGGGAAGGTCTGCATGTACCACAATTATACCTGTACCCTAGGGAGCATGGCCTTCATTTTAATTAGCAAAGGAAAATTACCAGTACAGGTCATGAGAGAGATTAGGGAGGGAAGGAAGAAGCATTATATGTTCATACTTTCAATGCACTTTTTTTGTGTGTGCTTTCTTTGGAACAATTTTCATGTTGCACTGGATCCTGTAAATTATGTAGCCCACCCTGCTTTCAATAGAGCACACTTTGCTCTACTTCCTTCATGAACTCCTCTGTCCAGTCATGGACATTTAAACATGATCCTAGTCTTGCAGGGGATTTGCCATCCACATATATTTAACTGTGATTCTTTTCAAGAACCCAGGACAGAAACTTGAGTGTTGTCCTTGTTGGTCTCCTTTTCACACCTGACATATCCCATCAATTGCCAGCCCTGCCAATTCTGCCTCCTGAAATAGGTCTTTTCTCAGACCTGATCTCATTGTTTCCAATACAGCAAAGGCTACCACTACCTCAGCTTCGATGTCTACAATCAGTTCCTATCCCCCTTGTATTTTTACCCCTTCAAATCCATTCTTCATGATCTTTTTAAAAATGAAAATTTGACTGTCATTTCTCTACCTACAATCTTTCAAAAGATTCCCATGGTTCTTTAGTTGAAGACCCAACTCCTTACCAAGGCTTACACAGAGTGAAGGCTCCAAGTCATGTTTGGAAGGTCCAAGGAGCGGCAATTGGCTTAAAAAATGAATGAACATGAGGCATGCCTGAATGCATCTGAAAGCTATATCACCTTCTGAACCACTACATTATATATTTAAAAAAAAGAAAAAGCTGACAATGTTCATCAATATGTACTTAGCTTGTGTGCGTGTGTGTTTTGTACCTTGATATAGATGCAGTGAGGTGACAATAACTGAAAATATTCTCATTCTCTATTGTTTCACTCAGGATATATTTTGGAATTCAGTTCAATGGGCAATAATGAAGTCCTTTTTCTGTGCTGGTCACTGTGAAAGGGACTCAAGACACCCAACTGTTTTATTAGAACATGAGAGAAGATTATCAGCTCCCAAATGTGGGGATAAAACTGGTGAAACCCAGGATCCAGGAATTGATCTGTACGATAGATTGTTTATTTTCAGGGACATCTTTTTCCATGTGGAAATGTGCACCTCCAGCATGCCATTCCAGGCTTTATCTTTATCTTCATATTCAAGTCCCAGCTCTCCACACTTAAGGCTTTTCTCATTGCTCCCACACCTTGCTCCCCACTTTCCATTTTGTATTAAGCATGTTTTTAGCCTCTGTAAGTTTAACACTTTAACATCTGCCCAACATGTATAGTCCCGACAACCCAATAACATGCCTGCAGCATGTTGCCTGGGCCTCCTGCCTCCCTGGTTGCACCTTCCTAAGGAGGAGGCCTCTTCCTCAGGTCATGTGCTTCAAATGCAAACCAATGGGAGTCCACACACCACTCCCTTACTGGCTTCTCCCACTCAGGGCCACCATTTCTCTGCTCTAATCACCCCAGAGTCAGCTACCAGAGGACTAGAGACATACCCTATCCCAGGACCCACTGAAATGATTCAAACTAGCCAAGCCTAAGCCTGGTTACTCTGACTCACTTGTCCCCTCTCAGAAAAAAATACAATCAAGTCTCCTTTCCACAGTTCCCCCTTCCTCCCTCCGCCTCCTGGCCAATACTGCTCCTGCCCTGTGCGGTGCCCCATGACATGGTCAGTCCCTTCCTCTTAGGAAGTATAAGAGACTTTCTTATTGATGACAGGCATCTTCTGATAGGTTGGCCTTGTCGTGCCTCAGAGTTTCTATTAATACACTATACTTTAGGATATACTTCTCACCAATTCCTTCTAAACAGGCTTCCATCCCCCCCATGCCCCTGAAACTGCTCTGTTCAAAACCCACCGTATTGTCAGATCCAATGGTCACTTCTCTGTCTTCAGGTTATGTGGCTTCATCATGGCCATCAATTGAGTTGCCTTCGTCCTCCTTCTTAAAAACACTTTCTCCTAGTGCCTTATTTAGCCCTGTATTCTTCTGGTTTTCTGTCTCCATTTTCTCATTCTAGCTCCTCCTCTTCTAGTTTTAGGTACCAAAGTTGAAGATGTGACTATCTTTTGACCCAGCCATTCTCATTTAAGAAACTTAAATGACTACTCCCAGCGACTAATAACAACAATGAGCAAGGAATAATAATTGCCAACATTTATGGAGTGCCTATTCTATGCTAGTCATGTTCAAGTTACTGGGATGCATTTACATGAGCAATTGAGATCATGTTCCTGTTGTCATGGAACTGAAAGACTGTAGGGCTTCTATTGTGAAACAAGTTGAGAATAAGAATGTTCCCACAAGTTTAGGAAAAGACAGAGTGGTTTGCAGCCAAGGAAATAAGCAGCTATCAGAATCTGCTTTGAACCAGTTCAACTGATCACTGACAGCTCGCCTCATAAACGCATTTTTGCAAGCCAAATAATCAGTGTCAGCACTTTGCTTTGGAAAGTCAGCCAGTGGAAGAGCCTATCAAATGGACTCACTCTGATACACATGCCTCTGAGTACCAACTAATCAACAAGGGTTTCACATGAGAAACCACAGTTCTACAATTGATGCCAACCTGTTTTTGTCTCTGAAGGCCCTTCAACCTCTAAGCTCCAAACCCCAAATACAATCAGTCCATCTGTACAGAGAGACTTCCTTACTAACATAGCTCTCCCTTATTATTGTAAATAAATAAATAAATAAATTTAGCACTGTCCTTTTATTGCAGATAGTCAGTTGTATTAGTCTGCTAGCGTTGTCATAACATAGTACCAAAGACTGGGCAACTTAAACAACAAAAATGTATTCTTTCACAATTCTGGGGACTAGAAGTGTCAGTAGCATCTCTCCTTGTTTTCTAGACAGTCATCTTCTCCTTATGTCTTCACATGGCAGTCCCTCTGTACCTGTGTATTTCTAAATTTCCTCTTCTTATAAGGTGTCTTTAGATTAGGACCACCCTAATGACCTCATGTTACCTAAATTATCTCTTTAAGAGCCCCAATACAGTCACATTCTGAGGTATTGGGGATTAGAACTTCAACATATGAATTTTGGGAGGGATACAATTAAGCCCATGACAGAATAGTAGTCTCATTGTGTTTTGACAAAGTAAATTACAGTGACATATGTGATTAGAGATTACTTATGCTCTTCTAAGCTCTCTGTGCATTCCTATGAACATCGTTCTTTCCTCCAATGAGAGATATGAAGTCCTGATTTTCTCTGCTTTTTGGACACATAGCATGAATTCTCCATATGAGCCAAATTCATATCACATAAATCCTCTACATTCTGGATTACCCAGTTGCTGCTTGCCTGCCTCTTCCATCAGAGTCATATTAACATGGGGAAGCGTATGTTGCTTGAGTGGAGGTAGAGTGCAGAAAGTGAACCTTTGGATACATCATGCTCTAGCTTCTAGCCTTTGCCTGAGGATGTTAATTAGCCCTTGAGAGCTGGAGTCATTTCTCCCGTTGTGTCTGTCCTCCCAGTTGAAAAGTAAGAAACAATGCTCTGTACTTCTTATAGCATCAGGGTCTAGGCTAGGGTGAGGTGAGTCTCCCAAAGCTTAAAGAGACACCAAAGAAATCAGTGATCAAGATAAATAATATTTTAACACAATGTTTTTAGAATTCCCAATGAATGCAAAACAATCCATGATAAACAGTGCATGCCAGGGAGCCCCTAGGTCATTCAAGCCCAGGTAGGGTGGCAGCAGAAACCTTGGTCCCTCTGTGACCCAGGGAATGGAGTGGCAGCCCTGGCTCACAGAAGAGACTTGTTCTTACCCACTTGCAATCTTCTCCCCAAATTTGCCTCCTGGGGGCCTAGTCTCCTGAGGAGGAGAACTTAGGAGAAGGAGAGGAGTAGAAATGACCTGAGCTATTTCCAAGACCTGTTCTGGCTGAGCTGGTCTTCCTTCTCTGTAAGAAATTGATTTCTTGTTCTCAGGGAGTATTACCTTGGCTGCTCATTAACTTCCAAAGTCTCTGGGAATCGAAGTCCTACCTACACTTCTCTTGGGGAAGAGAAACACCTATCATAGTTCTTAGGCAGAAGCATGGACATTAACACAACCCTGTCTTATCCACAGTCTCCATATACAACAAGCCACAAGTCCTATTGATTATGCCCGCAAAGCATCTCCTTCTTCAGACCAGTTATCTTCATCTCCTTTATTGATCCCATCCATGGTCTAGCCTCTCTCAACTTTTTCCTAGATTCCTCTATTGGTCTTCTGATGGTATCCATCTCCCATTCCTGCCCATTCCCCAATCAATCCCTCACACAAATAAGATTTTACTACTCCCTTACTTCCAACTAACCAGCATCAACCCCAGAGCTATTGAGAAAATAAATAAATAAATAAATAAATAAGTGAACTAAGTCCTTTATTAAAAGTCATTAGGCTTATAAGCAGTAGGAGTTCCAGAATTCCCACAACAGAGAGGCCATTCAACTTTGAAGCCATGTTTGTACAATTTTTCTAACTTCAGTTATATGATACAGTATAACTAATTGCAAAACATGATGACTATGAAGACTGCTGTGTGTATGTGTGCTTGCGTGCATGTTTAGGTATCCAGAGTTGGGTTTCTCAACCTCAGTACTACTGACATTTGGGGCACTCTTTGCTGTACAGGGGAGGCTGTTCTATGGTTGTAGAATGATGAGCAGCATCCCTGGCCTCCATCCTTTGATGCCATAAACACTACCCACCTATAGATGTGCCACCAAAATTGTCTCCAGACATTGCCAAATGTCCCATGGAGGCCCAAATCACTTCCCTCCACCCTCATTGATAGCCACTGCTATAGAGTGAGGTGACAAAGTAATAAAAGTGAAATTCTTTTCATTTATTTACAGTTAAATTTGTTTTTTGTTCAGCTTGAGAATCATCCTTTATAGACGTACTGTGTGCTAGTTGATATTAAATATACTCTATGTTAGAAAATATAGGTGTAAGACAGTCAGTACCCTGAATATTAGGGGAAATTTTATTAAAGCTAGGAACCAGAATTTATTTGCAAAACAGACCACTGGTTTTCACACCTTTTTACATTTTGTAAATAGGCATTCTCTGGAATACTGGGCACATTGTGCCCTTCCAAAAAAATGCATCCCTTCATTAATGATTAGACACTGATGTATACATAGCTTGGACTCTGGCCGGCATTCAGCTCATGAATCCAGGGGAAATTCTGTGGAAGGCTGTTGACCTGAAATTTTCATCTGGACACTGGGCCTTGTGTTCATGTTCTAGTGAGATTTCCAGACATAAATTTCTCTCCTAATTGCCATCTTTTTTCCTATCCTTTCCATCAAGATCACTCTTAAATCCTTCCACTTCTCTCCATCCCCATCACTGTACTCTAGAGCCAACTGCCATCTTCTGAGTACAGTAGATTCCAACTGCAGCATTCTCCCTTATCTCTTCAGAGTCATTTTCCAATCAGCTGTCAGACAAATGTGAAAACACAATGTGTCTCTTCCAGTTTAAAACCCTTCCACAGTAAACTACTGCCCCAGCCACCTCACATCATCAAGATGGCTACTATCAAATCAAATCAAAACAAAACAAAAGAGCAACAATAAAAACAAGTGTTGACAAAGATTTGGAGAGATTGGAACTCTTGTACAACCCATCTCAAAAAGACAAATACTATATGATTCCACTTATATGAGGTACTTACAGTTGAAACCAACAGCAAATTATAATAGAATAGGTATACTGAAATTTAGCTTTTAGTTAAAATTATTAAACCAGCTCTCTCTCTCTCTCTCTCTCTCGTTTTTAACTTTCAAACCAGCTCTCTTAAGAGTTATACTTGCACTGGAATGTGGTCATGTCCTGAGGGCTTGAGGCCTCCCTGTAAAGCAAGTTTCAGAGAAGAACATAAAAGTATACTTTGCTTAAGATAACAGAAGAATGTTGCCTGTTAAGCACAAGATATATGACTGTGTTTTCTTTTTTTCTGCTCTTAAGATAACATCACTGACTCACAATCCCAAGTTGTCTTGCAGAGCAGTATAAGCAGGAAAGACCACCTGGCCCCAGTCTCGAAGACCCCTGACAGGATGCCACTAAGAACTAAATAAATCAGATGAAGAAAATTGCTGAAGCTTGCATAAGAACAGATCAGTCAACACAGCCCACGACCCTGAACACCTTTCTCATGATTACTCATGATTTTCCGCCTTTATAACCCCCCAATTGTAAGCCAGTGGGGAGTTCAGATTTTAAGTGAGAGCTTCCTGTTTTCCCTGTGTGGTGCCCCGCAATAAAGGTACCCTAATTCCTCCACTGCTGTTCTTAGTGTTCAGTGTTTGGCTCCGCTGTGCACTGGGAGGACGAACCCTCTTTCTGTTTGGTTACACATAGAGACAGAAAGTAAAGTGGTGGGTGGTTGGGGGCCAGTAGAGACTGGAGGAGGAGAGAATGGGGAATTATTGTTTCATGGGTATGGAGTATTAGCTTTACAAGATGAAAAGCGTTCCGAAGATGGTGGTGGTGATGGTTGCACAACATTATGAATATATTTAATACTACTGAACCCCTTAAAAATGATTAAGATGATAAATTTGACATTATGTGTATTTTGCCACAATAACACAACTAAAAAAGAAGAAGATAAAAAGATGTAGATCAAGGTTCCATCATCTGAAGGCTTGACTAGGGTAGGAGATCCATTTCCAGAATGACTCACTTCAGTACCTGGCAAGTGAGTGCTGGCTGTTGTCAGGAAACCTTAGTTCCTCCCCACATGGCATCTCCACAGGGCTGCTTAAGTGTCCTTACAACCTGGCAGTTGGCTTCCTCCTGATCCAAGAAAGAACAAGGCAGAAGCTATAACATCTTTTATGACCTAACCCAGGCAGTCACACACTGTCACTTCTGCAATATGTTAGGGGTCATCCTTGCTCACTGTGGGAGAGCACATCACAAGGAGGTGAGGCTAGCTGAGTTCCATCTTAGAACTGATTACTACTGTCAGTGATGGTGAAGGGTGTGTGTGTAGAAGTAGATTCTCTGAGGTGGATTCTTCTCCAAAGATGCCAGATAAAAGCCCAGGACAGTCCATACCTTGATTCCAGACTCATAAGACCCTAAGCAAAGAACCTGGTCCAACCTACTGGGGCTTCTGATCCAGAAAACTGTGAGATGATAAATGGGTGTTGTTTTAAGCCTCTGAGTTTGTGGTAACTGGTCCCACAGAAATAGAACACTAATACAGAGTTGTCAGAATGGACCATGAGATCTAAATTAGACAAGGAGGGACATCAAATCAGGTATAGTAGACTCAATGTGCCAATAAGGTCACAGAGTCATGGGTATGAATTGTGTGCATTGGGCAGAGGGAACACCTGAAGGGACAGGGGCTAGTGATGAGAACAAGGACTATTTGATATCAAGATTTCAGACAATGCAGTTTCTAATGGTGACAAATTCTGGATAGATAGGTGGTTTAGGTAGGTAAGTAGGTAGGTAGGTAATTAGGTAGGTAGGTAGAAGATAGATGATAGATAGATAGATAGACAGACAAATGATGGATAAATAGACAGGAAAAAAACAATGTTTTTTCTTTAGAATAAGACATTTTAAACTGAGTAGTTGTTTGGAAATTTAAAAAACAAGAAAGTTTATTTTTCATTTCTAGTCTCTGAATAAATAAGAAAAGGGAGATGAAAATCGAGTTGGCTGCATGAATAAACATTCTTTCAGTTATTTAGGTTAAATCAATTGATTTTTTTCAGTCAGTTTAACCTAAATAACTGAAAGAATGTTTATTCATGCAGCCAACTCGATTTTCATCTCCCTTGCGGATCCATATGCTGAACTGGGAGCTCCCCTAGTTCGGTTCTCTCTCTGTCTCTGTATCTCTCTCTCTCTCTCTCTCTCTCTCTCTCTCTCTCTCTCTCTCTCTCTCTCTCTGTCAAAAATAAATTAAAAAAAAAAATATATATATATATAAAAAGAAAACATTTTATATTTTAAGCCATAAGCACTTTTAAAATATGTGTGTGTGCTTAAAGTTCTTTAAAAGTGGTAATGGTCCAAGAAAATATCAGAAGTTTGGGCATTTTGTTTAGCTGTCTGTTACCTTATCCCAAAAACACTGTATTTAAAAACAAAAACCAGCAAACATACAAAACCTCAACCAAACTCATACCTGACATATCCTAAGAACTCAGTTCATGTTTATAAACTGAATAGCTGAATCAACAATAAGATCTAATGTAGCATCAGAATTAATATTATTAATAAACACAACCTTTAAAATATATCAAGGAAAGTTCTATCCCTAAGTTATGATGAATATGAATTTTTTATATTAAAAAATAATGAAATAAATAACTGAACCTTAAGAGTAATTTATCCCTATGTTGTCTGATTATGTCAAGAATCTTCAAGTGTTCCCACTAACCAAATAATTCTGATCCTGGGAATTCTCCATAAGGAAGGATATAGCAAGGCACAAAACAATGTGCATATAAGGATTTTTATGGGGAAAAATGGAAATAAGCTGAAAGTCCAATAATTTCTGAATGGCAAATACGTTCTGGTGTATCCATACGATGAAAATTTAAGCTGTCATTACACGTCATGTCTCTAAAGAATACTTAATGAGTATATGGGCAGTGCTGATGGGATAATGTTAATAAAAATGTGATGTGCATATTGTGCAGAATGCAAGCTCCATGAAGGCTGGGAATTTTGTCTGCTTTGTTCACTGCTGTATCCCTGGCACCTAAAACAATGCTTTGCATATAATAGGCACTCAGTTAAAAATTGTTGAATGAATGAATGGTAGTATGCTCACAATTTCATTAAAAGTGGTTTTCATGAATATATTTGCATTGAAAAAAATAGATGAAAATACTTCAAAATATTTCCAGAATTCATCTCTGGTTGGTCTGTTTATAGGTGATTTTATTTATTTTTTTCTCCTTTACTATTTTTGTCTGTAATTTCTAAAGTAGCCACAATGGGCACATATTATTGTAACTTAAGTAGGTTAAAACAATCATGTAAAAGAGAAGTAAGGGATAGACCAGCCTAGGTGGTAAATTCCCTTCACAGCTAGGACAACTGTGGTATATCAGGAATGGACTCTGTTGCTTTAGTTCTTTCTAATTCTTCCTGCCTGGCGCCCTCTCCACCCCTACAGCTGTCCACATATTTGCAGGCTCAGCAAATGGGGAAGGAAATGCTTGGCTGGCTTCCCTGGAGGAGATCCCTGCCCAGCAACGGCTATCCATTGGGTGCTTTCCCCTTCTGTGCTGTTCAAGCATCCTATCTTCCCCTGATTACAACCTCCAGCTCATTCATACGCTGTTTTGACATCTTTCATCCTTGTTAGATTATAAACTTCACCAAGACAGCACGAAGCATGCAGCTGGTGGTGAATGATGGAACCTGCTTCACCCTGCCTCCTGCTAGGGGATATTTTCTGGTTAAAAGATTTATCCTACTAATGGCCACCAAAACTTGTTTGTCTCTTTGGAAATTGACAATACAATAATTACAATAGAAATAATGGTTATAGATGTTATTATGGATTGCAATGTTCCCATAACCCTTTGCCCTTACAAAACCCTTACCCTAGTCTAGAGTAATGTCCTCCCACCTTTTATTTCACATGCAGTGCCCAGCCACACTGGGTTTCTTCTCATCCACCCAGCAGTGTTCTCTCCAGAATCTTCACACTTACTGTTACTGTTTCTGTACATTCGTCCTCACAGATCTTCCCCTGACCTCTCATTTAGGCTTCTGCTTAAATGTCACCTCTTTAGAGGGACCTTTTCTGAGAACTCCAGCTAGAATGGCCCCTGACACCCTCCAACAATGTCTGTCACCTCATAGGTGGCCTCACCTCCATAATTAACACCCAGTCTTTGATGTAAATAACTGATGTCTTCTCTAGGTTATTTATAAAGTGATAATACAAACCAGCTTCAAGACCACTCTGCTTGTTCCCACCCTTCTGAAGCATCTCCTATGCAGAATCTGGAGGAACCAGCCAGTTACCCTGTCTTATTGTCTCCATTTTATTTCATTGTGATAAAAAACACACACACACACACAAAACATAATATTTACCATCTTAACCATTTGTAAGTGTAAAATTCAGTAAAGTATAACCACATTGTTGTGAAACAGAGCTCCAGAACTTATCATCTTGCAAATCCTAAACTCTGTCCCCATTAAACACTATTTCTTCACTCTCTCCTCTGCCAGTCCCCCACACCCATCATTCTACTTTCTGTCTCTATGAATTTGACTTCTCTAGGACCTCATATAAATAGAAATACAATATTTGTCTTTTTGTGACTGGCTTATGTCACTTAACATAATGTCTTCCAGGTTCATACATGTTAGCACGCATCAAAATTTCCTTCTTTTTAAGGCTGAATAAAATTCCATTGCATGGATGAACCACGTTGTGTTTATTCATTCACCTACTGATGAACACTTGGTTTGTTTTGACCTCTTGGCTCTTATGAATGATGCTGCTATGAACATGGGTGTGCAAATTACTCTTTGAGACTCTGCCATCAATTCTTTGGATATAGTATACCCAGAAGTGGAGTCGCTGGGTCAGATGGTAGTTCTATTTTTAACCTTGTGAGGAATCTCTGTACTGTTTTCCATAGCCATTGTACCATTTTATACTCATAATCTCACCAGCAGTCCATGAGGGTTCCAATATCTTCGCATCCTTGGCCACACTTATTTTCTTTTTCTGTTTCTTTTTTAAAATAATAGCCATCTTAATGAGTGTGAGGTGATAGCTCACTGTGATTTAGATTTGCATCCTCTGAGGATTAATGGAGTTCAGCATCTTTTCATGTACTTGTTGCCCATTTGTATATCATTTCATTTTTGGACAAATGTCATTGAAGTCCTTTGCCCATTTTTAAATTGGGTTTATTTATTTATTTTTGTTGTTGATTTAGGAGTTCTTTATATATTTTTACTATTAACTCCTTATCAACTATATCATTTATTAATACAAATATTTCTCCCGTTCTGTAGGATGCCCTTTCGCTTTGTAGATGGTTTCCTTTGACACACAAAAGTTTTTAAGTTAGAGCTAGGACCACTTGTCTTCTTTTGCCTTTGTTACCTGCGTTTTGGGCATCGTATTTAAGAAATCATTGCCTAGTTTTTTATTTAAAAAGTTATCTTGGGCTGTTGGGATAGTTCAGCAGGTTGAGCACTTGCCTTACAACTGCAAGGTCCAGGGATCAAATCCTGACTGCAGCCTGTGCAAACCCCATATGCTGAACTGTGGTGCAACTGGTAACCACCAGGATGGCGGCAAAGGTTCTCATCTTCCATGCGGGAGGCCCCAGTTTGGCTCCTGCCCCACATGGCCCCACATCCCTATATCTACCTGTGTGGGAAGAAACTATGTCACAACTAGTAATGTACGGTTATGGAGACTGCTCTGGGCCCTTTCCCCTTCTCTCTGTCTCCCTCTTTCTCTCAAACAATAAAATAAATCTAAAAACAAAACAAAAAAAGCTATCTTAACTTTGTCAGAGTTCCCATTCCCCACTCCATCACATCCAGGAGAAAAAGAATATAGCTTCGTGTACTCCTGTGACTCCTCAGAATTTAGGGCAGTGCTCAGAATGTAGGCAAGCAAAAATATATTTTGAATGAGTGAATGCTCCAATGTTGGTGTCTGACAGAATTTTATTTGTTGTTTACACCTCACTGTCCCAGGCAGGGCCTCTAAATTCCTCTGATTGGCACCATGAAGGGAAGACAGGGGCTTCCTGAGGGGGCCCACCACTATACAGTAACAAGCACTGGGCTGGAGTGTGGGAACCTTCTTACTCTTTGATTTGCAGGGTGAAGTGTGGGAACCTTCTTACTCTTTGATTTGCAGTGTGAAGTGTGGGAAACTTCTTACTCTTTGATTTGCAGGATGAACGAGGTGAGGCGCTCCCACCCCTCCCTCCTGGCTCCCCTCCTCTGGTATGCAACAACCCCAGGCCTTCTGGGGGCTTAGGATGGGCAGAGGCTATGTGAGGATGAAAGGGAAGACGTTGGAAGTTCCTGTTCTTGCCTAAATCCTTCTCACTGCAGCTGGAGACAGCTTTACCGTGTCAAAAGGGGGATGGGAGCAGAGGCAGGGTCTTGCTCACCCCCCTTTCTGAATATGTAAACATTAATAGGGTCAAGGCCTCCCCCATTCCTGGGTATGGAAAAAATAACTCTTTTCCTTGCTAGCTAGATTTCATTCCCTAGACCTTACAGGTACAGAAATCTTGTCACTTGCATGTCCTGCAAAGTGCAAAGGTCTCAAGTAATCCCCCCCCACCCCACCCCCCTCTGCTGAGGTGGAAGACTGAGCAGTGGAGGGGTCAGGGGAACAGGCCTTCTTCCTGGCCCTTGAAAGGGCCTCCAGCCCCAGCTGGAGGGATTAAGGAGAGGAGGCTCCTGGCGTCCCTCAGTCTGGTTTGGCTGCCTGGGAGCGTCCCAGGAGAGACTGAGCAGGCCAGAGGTCTGAAGGCTCCCAGATCAATTGGAGACCTGAAGGTCATTAGAGCTCTGGCCATCAAATTAGTTTACTTAGAACCCTGGAGGCATGCATACCTTCCACGGGGGTGGGGGTGGGGACAGGGTGGAAGGAGGGAGAAGGATTGTTTATGAGAAGCTATAGTTTCTTCCCCAGAGGCTGTAGTTTTACTTTTCACTGTAGCCCTTCTACCACTTTGCAAATGAATAGCATACTTCTTTCCGAATTTTACTCAGTTGCCTTGTCCTGAGGAGTAAGAAAACGTCCGGAATCCCAAACCAAGAGACATTAGAAATACTGTTTAAAGCAGCAGGGAGTAAAAACACCAGAACATGCTTCAAACAAATCAAGCTTAATGGGTCAAAGTGAAAGGAATATTCTGGCAATAATTCAGTGTCTTTTATTTTCCAAGATATTTATCTGGATGTGTCATAGAAAGGCTTTCACTAGCTTTTGCTGAAAGGTGATTGCCTATAGTAGCTCCATCTTTACTATTCAATAAATAGTCAATTCACTGTTCATTCATTTCTCTGCTAGTTTATTCCTCCCAAGCATTATTTCACAGTATCAACTGAAATGGGGACTGTGTATAACTTTTACAGTAAGATGATTATATATCATTAATATTTATTGTTATATGTGATTATATATAATTATGTATAAGATTAAATATACTTAATATTGGGGAAGCTGGGATGGCTCAGAGGGTTAAGCGCTCACTTTGCAGCCCCGAAGACCAGGAATCGAATTCTGGCTCTGGCCCATGCAGACCCATATGCTGAACTGGAGTGTTCCCCCAGTTCAGTTCTTGCTGGGACCTATGTGGGAGCCCCCGGCCCAGTTCCTGCCCTGTACAACCTCGCGCCCACCTGTGGAGTGAAACTATATGGAAAACTAATGCTGTTAACAATGGAGACTGCTCTGGGCCCTCCCCCTTCTCGCTGTCTCTCTCTGTCAAAAACCAATAAAAATAAATCTTAAAAAAAAAAAAAAGCCTTTAAATATACTTAATATTGTGTTGTATATTTAATTACATATGTTCCTCATTATAGTAGTTATCTACAATAAGTGAGGGATATACTCCTTTTGTAAGCCCTATGCTTTCCTGATACCTTTCTTTTTTAATTTTATTGAATATTGTCTCACTCTACCAGTAAGTAGCAATTGAATACTGTCTCATTCTAGCAATAGGTAGCATTCATCAAAGATATGTACATGAACTTAGCAGTGTCACAGTGGGTTCTCATAATAACCCTTTGGTTGGAGAATTTCAGAACTTTTTTTTTTCATGTGGGGAAACTGAATCACCAAAGGAAGATGGAATTTGTTCAACAGTTACTAGACAGCAACAGCCAAGATTTTACCTCAGCTGGTTTGGGAGGGATCGGCCTGATTCCTAACTGCTGCATAGCACTGCCTCATTCCTAAAGAGTTGCTTACATTGAAGCTCAGTGTTCAAGGTATGGCCATTTGGTGCTCCACTTGGTGCCACCACCTTCTTCTCAAATACTACTGGAACTGTCACATTCTCCTAACACTATCTTCATACCTGCATGTGAGCCCTGATAGTCTCCTTCCTGTGACAATGCATGAACTGTTATGCTCTTGTCTGAGGCCACCCTATCAAATTGGATCCTATTTTCTTCTCTGTTCAAGGGCATTATTCTAACATTTTATGCTTCTCTTGCATCACCAAAATTTGAGCTCTTACTGGAACACTCTCATCAGTACACAGACATGCTCCAATATAACAACCCATCCTTAAAAAGTGCACCTTGAGCCCATATCTCTATTCAGCTACTGCACCATTTCCTTAGAGCTAACTCTAGCACCTTTCTCTGTACATTAAACTCACTCCTTATCTTTTAACCTCTTTCTAAGTCAAGATTTCATCTATACTGTCCCACTGAAAGGACACCAATATCTTCCACATTGACAAATCCAATAGATGAGTTTCAACTCGCAGAAGTACTTGACAGTTTATCATCTCCTCCTGAATAAAGTCAAAATGTCACACTCAATTGGCTTCACCAGACCTCTATTACAATGTTTTCTTTTAACTCTCTTCCTATTTCAGTGACCACACTGTAGTAGTCAGCCTCCAAGATAGCTCCCAGTAATCTTCAACTCCAGGTATGCATTCCCCTGAGGACTTACTTGGATGATATGCCTATCCTTGACACAATCACTAAGACCAGGAGGATATGCCCCTCTCCTTGGCCATACCTGGGCCCACTGCCTGCTCCTGTAATCAGTAGGGTGATCAGCCCTGCCCGAACCACATGAGAAGAGAGTGACAGAAGAATTGTTTCAGAAAAGATGTGGTAAATGTGTGTCAGGCAAAGACAACATATGAGTTTGTATTCATGGTAGCTCTCATAAGAAAATCGAGTAATGCGTGTGTGTTCAGATAGTAAAATACAAATATCAGCTCAATTCAGATCCATGTTCATGTCTTTTCTCTTCACTCGCACATTTCTAGTGGAGTAGCAAATATTTCTGCCCACTTCTATCTAGTCAACATTGAGCAAGTGGGGGCTAGTCATAGTTTACACTTACTTGGGGCACAGTTTTGTGTATTTTGCATAGATTTTCTTACTTTATCCTCTCCACAATCCTATGAGGTCATGCTTCCTTTTATCATCACCTCTGCTTCACAGATGAAGAAACAGGTACAGAGAAGCTAAGTAACTTGTTTTCAGGCACAGAGCAAGTTTTATGGAACCCAAACTGGAGTTGAGGCAGAAACTCCATATTCCATCCTTCGACCATCATGTGTTATGCTGTGTCTTTAGAATTCAACTTGTTTTCAATGAAATTTTCATCCAGCATGTCATCAGTAGGCAAAAATGAGCCTTTATAGGTAATTCCCTCCAAGAGCAACAATTCATTCCTTAAAATCAATTTATTATTTAACTATAAATGAAGGCACATCGCTATGATTGTGGTTCCCTCTGAGTGGTCCTATAGGACTGGTTGCAAGGGAAACCAGCCCAATTTAGTTCACCTTAAGCCACTCCCATCCCCCCCAAAATAAGGGTTTTCAATAGGCATATATGGCCACTCTGTAGAATGGCAGGGGTGCAGTTGTTCACAGAAGGTTGTGAATGACAGAAACAACTCTAACTAGTTTAGGCAAAGAGGGGGAATTTCTTGGCTCCAGTAACCAAATCCCAGTGAGGGAAGGGGTGTAGCAGTGCTCAGGGTGATGGAATGCAGCCAGCAGCTGTGTCTCTTTACCACTTCAGTCTACATGTTGGCAGCGTGCTGTCACGCAAAACTTCCCCATGAGGTCAGAACAGTGCTATTCCTGGGTTACCCATCTGTGAAGAGGAGTCTTGCTTCCCCTGTTCTGAGAAGTTCTTAATGGGCCTGGCTTGGGCCACACGCTAACCCTATAGCCAGGGCACATAGAGTAATACAATAGACCACCTTTGGTGTGAATGTGGGTAGAGGAGAAGCAATCCCCAAAATAAGGGGCAGTGTGAGTATCCCCAAAGGAACAAAGAGGAGTTCTACCTATATCAAACCATCAATATCCACCTTGTGTGCCAAATCCCATTTGTGGGGTGTCAGGATCCCCTTCCTGGAGGAAGTAGCCTACATAATGAAACCCCAAAGCTGAGCTGGAAATTGTTGAAAAAAGAATAGGAGGTGGGGAAGCTGGGATGGCTCAGCGAGTTGAGCGCTCAGTTTGCAGCCTTGGAGATCGAGGATCGAATCCCGGCCCCAGCCCATGCGGACCCATATGCTGAACAGGGGTGTGCTTCCCAAGCGGAGGGTCCCCAGTTTGGTTCTTACCCCCCAGGTTCGGCCTCTGGCTCGAGGGGGCACGCCTCTCATGTGGGAGACCCCCAGCCTAGTTCCTGGCCTGTGTGGCCCCCACCTACCTGTGTGGAATGATACCCCATGTCGAAAGTTGATGACATGCAACTATAGAGACTGTTCTGGGCCCTCTCTCTTCTCTCTGTTTCTCTCTATCTCTGTATCTCTCTGTCTCTCTCTGTCACTCTATCAAAAACAATAAAATTAATTTTTTAAAAAAGAATGGGAGAGGGAAAGCCGGGACGGCTCAGCGGGTTGAGCGCTCGCTTTGAGGCCATGAGGACCGAGGATCGAATCCCGGCTCCGGCCCAGGCAGGACCCACGTGCTGAACTGGGGAGTTCCCACAGTTTGGTTCTCTAACTGTCTCTGTCTCTGTCTCTCTCTCTATCTGTCAAAAAGTAAAATAGAAATAACTATGCACTGA
>PVKE010027295.1:0-21699 GCA_004027555.1 Craseonycteris thonglongyai | reverse complement strand
TCTTCTATGCCTTCACACCAATTTCTTTTCTTTTTTTTTAAGATTTATTTATTGTTTTTGACAGAGAGAGAGAGAGAGAGAGAGAGAGAGAGGAGAGAGAGAGATACAGAGCCAGAGACAGAGCCAGAGAGAGAATTGAACTGGGGGCACTCCCCAGTTCAGCATATGGGTCTGCACAGGCCAGGGCCAGGATTTGATCTTTGGTCCCTGGTGCTGCAAAGTGAGCACTTAACCCACTGAGCCATCCTGGCTTCCCAATAAATTTTTAAAGATGACTAATTACTCTGGTATTTTCATGAAAGATAACAACTGAACATGCATGAAAGCAATTTTGTAAATCTGAAGGGTTTAATTGTAGATCACTTGATCTACTCCCATGAATTTTGAGACTTTTCTGCATAGAATTATTTGTTATATTAATATATCATAGTAGTTTTTAAAATTACTTAAGGTTTTAGTTGCATATTAATACTGTGAATGGATCAGGAACTTGAATAATTTAACTTCATATAGGTATTATGGTTCATTAGTATTCTATGGCATTTTTAGACAAATCAGTTAGTTAAAAATCAGTAGAGAAGCATAATTTGATAAAGGAGGGTAGCCTGTGATCAATATCATCACTATAGCTCAAGGCTGAATTCGGTTGATGGCCGTAAGAGGGGTAACAAATGAACGATTTTATTGTTGACTCTATACCCCAGTGTTGTAAATGTAAATTATAGTGAACCTTTTCAAACCGTTGAGAAAGTCACATATCTGAATTCCACGCAACTGGAATTTAACATCAGGGACTTGGACTTATCCAAAATTGTTATGTACTATTTATTTGCTTAGAAATTATCTTAGTTTGAGTCATCATATTTTTAAAAATATTGTAAGCAGAACATTATTAATTCATTAATTTGACAATTGTTCTTTCTTACTGCAAACTGTAACTAGAATACATCATTTAGCAATACTGTACATATCTTCCATAATATTAGTATTTTTATTAAATATACAGTAAAATATAGCAATTCAATATATTTAGATGATGGCAAATAAGTTGTCTAGTTCAAATCATGCCATTTCTTGACCTATAACATCTAGACCTATACAGAAAGAGCTAAGAGATCTGCACACCAAACTCATTATTCTGAAGCCATGATGTGTTACAAAAAAAATAAACTTGTTTTTGTCTTCTTTAAAAATATTAATGAAGTGACACTGAGCTTATTACTGTACTTGAGTTGCTGTGATGCCCAGGGTGGGGGACAAACCTGGTGATGATTATGCCTCCAGTTTTGTCATGGTTTCCTGGGGTTTCCCCAAAGTGATACCTTTGAGAAGCTCCATGCTTCCTCTACCGCACATAGACTTCAGGCTATTTTTCTGATAGAAGTTTGGGGGGTATTTGAGTTATCAAAAATATCATGAAATTTGAAGGTTTTATTTATTTATTTATTTATTTATTTATTTATTTATTTATTTATTTATTTTTCATTTGCCTAAGAACCATAATACTACCAGAGATAGATGCAAAAGTTGTTTGACATACTTCCTGGGGTCATTACATTTGACTTAGAGGTGACCTCCTTGCAATAATCAGGTGAATAGGGGTGTGTGCCAGGTGTCATTGTAATGTCACTTAGAAAACTTCCTGGGAGATGAAAAGTAGAAAGGAAAAGAAGAACTGATATAATATGTCAGTAATTAATCATCACGATTCAAAGTAAAAAATAAGCCACTCTGCTTTCATTGATTTGCAATGATGATTGAATTCTGCATCCAGCTATTCTTTGTAAATGATTTATTTTTCTAGATCTTACTTACCCACTCTCTGAACCACAATCTCTAAACCTTGCTTCCTTTTTTTTTTTGCAAATCACAACTTCAGGGTAGATCGGGAATGTGCCATTCTTGATATTTTTTAATATGAATAGCCTACTCCTCTTCACAAATGATGACTCCTTTAAAAATCAGAAATACTTAATGCAAATCATTAGTAGCTGCTCTTCTGGATGTATCTCTTTAAAACTGGGTGTCTTGCATGCAGATATTTTTTAATGTCCAGCAGAGTCAGCATTAACCTCTTTACCAAAGCACATACTTTACCATATATATTTACTAGCCAAACATAAATACATAAATAGAATCAAAAGAACTTAGTCCAGAGGCTCAACTGTAACATACCATTCCAATGATATGTCAAACTCAGTGAATCTGGTTTCCTCCTGAACACATTAGCTTATAATTTCAGGCCAACTTCCAGCTGCACTGAGATTAATAAAATGGAAGATGTCAACATAAATGAAATACCTAATAATGCTGTTCTAAGTCTCATCTGCAAAATCTATGGTTTCTGTCCATGTATATTCACTACCAAATGCAGTGAGTTAATATGGCTCTCATGATGAATCTCAGTAAACAAGGAGGGATATCTGGAACCCTTAGATAGCAGGTGCCATCACTAAGTGACACTTGAGACAATTGGTAGAGATCCCTAGGTTTTTTTTTCTATAACCTTGCACCACATGCACTTCTTTTTTTCTTTATTTCTATTTTTATCCATTTTCTTTACTCCCCCTTTTCTCTGTTCTGTCCCATTTTTCCTTCCTCCCCTACCCAGACTGGTTGGTCAGTATGTTTTAAACTATGAGATACAACTGATTAATCACTCATAAAATCAATTTAGCAAGCTATGGTCAACCATTTTTTAAGTCAACTATAATAGAGAATTTCAGAGTGCATGGCTATGACAAGGGTAATATTGTTCCATAAACTATTGTTTCAACCCATGACTGTGCCCTGGATTATAATGGAAAATATATTCTTCATGAAGACTAGCAACAGTGTATGTTGCCTGCCTACATTTATGGTACTTGGGACATAAGACATGGCAGCCTGAGGGTATAGTAGATCACCAAGCAAGGCATCAGGTAATTTTGGATCTTGCTCTGTCACAAAGTATATTATGTTCCTTCAATTGTTTTAAGTGTTATACAAAAATAGGTGTTTATATATATACACACACATATACTATATATACACAAACAAAGCGCATATGCCTAAACACATATAAAATAAATAGATATATAGATGATATATCTAGATATGTAGATATATAGATATGGCATACTGGTGTTACTGGAGAGGAGTAGAGGCCAGAGATGCTGCTAAACCTCCCACATTGCACATAACAATCCCTCACGACAAATAATTATCTGGTCCAAAATGTCAATGGTGCCGAGGTTCAGAAACCCTCATGTATACATACTTACAACTACTATTTGGAAAACTCTAGGAAGAAATAAGATGTTCTTACGTTTTCATGTGAATATTTGACATCATACAGCATCAACCACAATCATAAATAACTTTCTAATCCTGATTTTATGATTCAATTTAAATTAAAATATTGCTTCCTCACTAATATTGTTGGTATAATTTATTTCTTTTAAGAAGTGAGATTAGGAATTCATTATTTCCAGATTTCCTCTCACATGTTTACCACTTCAAATTTTTTTTAAGGCTTTGGTCAGTATGAATCTTGTCCTTGCTGCCTCCACATGGCAGATGCCAGCACCCAGTTTGACATGTGAGCTATAAGGTGCTTGCTAAGGCACCCTGATGAGTAAGAAGCAGAGATGGAATCTGATCCCAGGGTGTTTGGTCTCCAAGGGTTGGTTTGGGTATGTGTTTGATTAAAGGACAGACTACTCTGGGTCATGGCCCAGCATTACCAACCAAGCCAACATACCTGCCAAAATAATCAAAATAATTGAATTGAGTTTAAAAATATCCACACTTTCTATACTATCACAGAACAAAAAAGTGCCATATGCTTTAAAGAATAATTACTGGTCTTAATGGTGTGTCCTCTGTGCTACATCTCTTCATTTAGGAGTTTGTCCATCTCTGTCTGAACGCTTCTTTGAAACATTTGGTTCAAAACGAACAGTAGTCTGAAAACATCTCACATCTCTCTTAGAATTTATGACTCTGCATTAGGTTTCTACTTTGTATATTTGTTAAGCTTTCCAGCTCTGGATAGATGTGGGAAGGTGGAGAAATCACAGTCGCAGGCAAACTATGTACTACATAGTAATTGGACAGCATTTGCATCATCTTAGAAATGTAAGCACATGTCTATTTTTATTCATCCTAGATAAACTTTCTAATTTTCTCCAAATCTGAGAATGAAATTATGAAAACACCAAAAATGTTTTATTTTATTTGTCTATATCTCTGCTAGCATTGAAATCCAAAATCTCTAAGCCCTTTAATAATATAAACTAATCAATAGAGAACAGCACACAAGTATAGAGATGCATTTACAAAGCTATTACACCAAAGAATTAATCGTGCTATTTTTATTAATTAACACAAATACATTAATTTTTTTATTCATTTTTTGTCAGAAAATTTCCCCCAACACAAATACTTTTTCTAAGTCAATAAAAAGCAGCTTTCAAATAAATCGGTACATTTAAAACTCTTACAGGCTTTAAGCTCTGTTCTACAATTATCTACGCAGTAACAATCACATCAAGTTTTGTATTTCCCATAATTGTGTGTGTGTGTGTGTGTGTGTGTGTGTGTGTGCGCGCGCGCACGCGTACATTCAGGGCACCTTTCAAAGTAGCTCCCCACCTACTTGAAAATGTCATGGTGACAAAAAGCAAAGTCTGTGCTTTTTCATTTTATCTTTGCTATCAGTGTGGTCCCATGGGGGAAAGGCAGGCTGCTAAATGCTTTTCTGGAGGCTGGTAAACATGCGAGACTTGCTTACATGGCTAATTAAAATGGATGCACATGTCATATTTTACATGTTTCTCCTGGATCAAAATAAAATACTGGCTTTTATCATTGATGCTATGTCCATTATCTAATCTGTATACAATTCATTGCCTTTTTCTGTATTCCCTTTGACTAGAGACACATCACCCTTCTCAGTAAACTGTCTCCTTTTCTCAGCATGACTGTCTCATTCTTTCTGTCTGTGAATGAACTCTTAGCTCTCTGTGTTTTGTGGTTGTTTATAGCACCCATTAAACAACTACAGGAAAAGATGACACAGTCAGAAATGAGGTAAAGACAGGAGACAGCATTAACTGTCCTCAGTAACAATATGCTTCTAGAGTATGTTGCAAACAGCATGGTGGGTGTTTTGCACAAATAATGATATTAGTAAAGCAAGGCAATGTTTCTGTGTACCTGTAAATTGCCTGCCTGTGTGCACATGTGAGAACTGTGTTATTCTGAAATTGCTTATCTGACTGGCAGGGAAATCTTCAAAAGGCTTTCTCAGGGATGAGGTAAAAGGAACAGTAATGATCCTTAAAAATCTTAGAGACATGGCTGTAAGAGATCATTATTTGGAGTATTACTAAACTCTGCATATGCTCACAATGTAAGATGAGCAATTTTCCTTTAAAAAAGCCCAGCATGGTCTCTTCAGAAAACCATTATGAAAAGAAAGCCAAAAAGAGAAGGAAGATGCACAAAAGGTTCCCCAAGGTAAAGACAAGAATTAAGTGGAAGTCAGTGCTGTGAGAACCTTACTTTCCTTGACTGAGTTTAAACATATAGGAAATAACCTTGAAAGCAGACAAATCCTCACACAAATTCATTAGCATGAGAGCTAATTTTTGCTGTTGCTTTCCACTCCTCTCCTTGCTTTACCTTCTATTCTACACCGTCCAGCTTGTGGATATGGTAGAGAATTGGAGGTTTCACAGACTTTGGAGAGGCTCTGAGAAGCACAGGGGGTGGCCACTCTCCTACAAGACCGAGGGGAAAACGTCTTGGTATCACCAAATAGACTCCCCACTCCTGGCTTAGATTAATAAACTGCAACTTCATCCTAAATGCCATGGGAGGGTGAGAGAAAGGGCTAGGGAAAGCCGGTTTTGAGGACTGCAGTACTTTTGGCAAAACCCACACCTCTCTCTTGAACTGCTGTGACTCTTTCACTGAGAGCCTTCCTGAATGGAATCACAACCACCTGGACTACTCTAAGAGGAAAAAGAAAGGAGGAAAAGAAAGGGAACATGGCCAAAAGTACTCTCTAGTAGATCTGGGCAACCTCGTGAAGAACAAGAATTAAAACAGGAACTGGAACGCCACAAATGGCTCGTTTTTGTGAACACAGTTGCACAAGTCTAGTTCAGCACCATAGTCTAGGGTGGTCCTTCAACATCTGCCTGCGAACTCCAATGATTGGGCGCTTACTAGTTAAGGGAGGCAGCCGTCCGGAATGGTGTCCAGCTTGGAGGGCTAGCTACTCTTGCACTTTTCCGTAACTTCCACCCAGTGGCCTTAGTCTCTCCTCGGCTTTAGTACCGACTGAGAGCCTTCCTTATTTCCTTTGACCGAGTCGGAGCTGCAGCCCACGGCAGAAGCTGCAAGGGCTGGGCAGAATTCCAGGCGCGAGGGGCCGAGAGGCGTGAACAGCGCTCCGCGGCGTTTTTCAGAGAAATGGAGCAGCGGCTCCTCTGTGGGGTGCTTGATCCCCCTCCCGGGTGCACAGCAGGGACATTCGATCTGCTGGGTGATTGATAAGTGCGGGAGAGGGCCCGCCGTCCCTCCCCCCTGCCGCCTCCCCCCTCCTCCTGCTCCCTCCCGCTCGGCTTCCCTCCTCCTTGGCTCCCTCTCCCTCCCGGCTGGAAGAACTGCCGGGCGGCGAGCCGCTCCTGTGGGATCTGCCTGCCCGGAGGCGCCGCCCGTGCTCGCCGCCGTGCCCTGGTTCGCGGGCTGCGCTGGTCCCAGGCTGCGTCGGCTTCCGCGCTGGTCCCAGGCTGCGTCGGCTTCCGCGCTGGCCTGAATCGCCCATGCTGCGGGCTCCTCCGCGGGAAGCTCCCGGCGGCGCGCTCACTGGGTAAGTTCTAAGGAGTCGGGGACGACGCGGCGACGCAGCGGCCCCCTGCCCCTTTCTAGGACGCCTCCCCTAGCGGAAGGAACGGGAAAGGAACGGACGCCAGCCGCTCGGGACTTCGCGCTAGGGCAACCCGCGCCTCCCACCCCCTCCAGGGCTACCTAGCTCCGCGAACGTCCGCGCGGGCGTGGTCGGGCTCGGGGCTTCGCGCAACGTGGCCACCGTTGAATGGAGCGGCTTGCATCCCGGGCCGGTCCTGGGGAGAAGGCAGCGCGTGTGGCTGTCGCGGCTGTGGCCCCGCTCTGAGCAGTAGGCGTCTACGAGCAAGGGGGTGGGCAGGTGGGGCCATGCTATCGAAGGTGGGGACCCAAGGCCGGATGACCCGGGACCCGCCTAACCACCTAGTCACCCAAAAGCGTCCTTGGAGAATGGCATTTGCCTGGCGTTGGGGAGTGAGTGGGGGTTGGGGAGAAGACGGCCGCTTGCAGGCAGTTGAACCCCCCACACACACCACTGCAGGATTGGGGACTCCTGTTAACCCCCTGGTGGCCTGGTGAGTGGCCGTGCGAAGGTGAGTTGCACTTCCGCCTCATTCACTGGCGACTTGAGCCAGACTCTACTCGGGTAGATTCGAGTGAGTCTGAGGCTACGGAGTCCCCTTCTCTGCCTCCCTCGCCCCAGCGAGGAGAGGGGGCGTCTGCCTTATTTTAGCATCCGCCTCTGGCTCGCTTGGGTTCCCAGTTCACCTTCCCTGCCTTAAAGCCCGCTCTCCCTAGCCGAACGTTGGGGCCTTTCTTCCCCAAGACGAGGGGCGAAATGAAACTTGCTTCAAGTGCTTTAAAGGAGCAGAGGTTGATTTGATCTCAACTGTTTGCAAACACGATGGGGGAGCTCAGGGGAGTGGCAGGAGACAGAGGATTGGTGGTAGGGTCCAGGGAAGGAAGATGGGCTTCAACACCTCAGGGGCCCCCGTGCTGTCCCTCACAGTTTGCTTGCCGCATATTCTCCACTCTGATTGTCAAGGATTCCAAGGGCCCCCAGCTCTCCCAATCTCTTCTCCTCCCCTGTCCTTCCTCCCCTTCTCCCTCTCTTTCTCTGAAATTCCTGAGAATAGAGTTTTGTCCCCAAGAAGTATTGACATCATCATCAATGTCTTGAGTGGAATTCTTATTATATATTTGAGAACTAAAACCGATATTTGATATTTCACTTTCAAATACAATTGTTTTGTTTGTTTGTTTGTTTGTTTTTAAGAACACATTTAGGCAAAACACTACCACCACTATCTAAGTTAAGGTAGCTCATTCTTCTCTAATTCAACCTAAGCTGTAGTGAGCTTTTTGGAAAGCTGTTGGACTGGGACTCAAATTCCTGGGTTCTATTTCTAATTTTACAAATAGATTTTTGAGCTTAAGCAAATCAGCACATCTCCCGGATGAAGAATGTCGTCATTTGTAAAATGAATCTGATTTGAAAGTCCTGTCCAGCTCTCCTGTTGGCTTCTACTTCAATGAAATATTAACCTAATTAATAAATGTTTTTTAAATGAATGACAGAATGAGTACACCATATCTCTCTAGGAACTATGTGCCAGTATATTTAACATTTGGAAATATGTAGAAACAAATGTCCCTTGGCTATGAAAGGAAGCTTAATCACAGTCGCACTGCATCACTCTGATTGCATCTAATGATGCAATTGCAATAGAGCGGAAGGCCCCCTCCCCTTCTAAAGACAGCTCATTTCAATGTTGCCCTTTGGCATAGAGAAAGACAGTTTGAGGCCCAAGAGAAAAGGATCTTGACCAAGACCAAGCACAAATTACATGATGGGGCAGGAACTCATGATGTCTGGTTCAAGGCTCTTCCCAGAAAGAAAAGAGAGGGGGGTGAGAAAGCTGGAGAAAAATTTCCAGAGGACACTGACAGAGCCAGCCACAGGTTACCTTAGTGCCTAGGTTTATAAACTGTCTGGAGCCTTTATTGGGGAGGTAGAGCTTATAGGTGTGCATAATCCTGGGACCTGAGTTTAAGGGAGAAGGAAGAGGGGAGAAGCTGGGGGCTTTCCCTTCTCAGATGGTTCCTTTTGCCTATGTGATCATTTCTACTCCACATTTGGCACAGCAATGGGACCCTGTGTTGACTCTGCAGCAGAATGGGATTGACTGAGGTGGGGAAGGCAAGCTGAAGTGTTTCATTGGACAGACATATAACTTAGCCCATTCTTTTTCTCACTCTCTTTCACTTCCTCCTTTTCAGCCTCATCTCCCCAAGAGTCAGCCCCTGACACTTCCAGACAACAGCAGACATTGACATTTTGCAAATGGACTGCTCACTGGGAGACTCCTGAGTTCAGGGGATCTTAAAATAACAAAGGAGTGATGGGATAATGAAGGCAAAAACCCAGCATATGGCCATTAGTAATGTTGTGGAAATGTTAACTGAATCAATTGAATGTCACAAATGGAAGGGTCCATAAAGTCCACCCCCTTTTACCAATGGGGAAAAGAAAATCCAAACAAGTGACATACCTGGCAATGGATCTAGATCAGAACCCAGGTTTACTGAGTCTCAGTCCCAACTCTGTTCATCTCTGCTCTTTCTCAGGAGCCAATCTTCCTGCATTGCTGCCTTCTGTTCCCTTAGCTCCCTGGCCCCTGCCTATAGCCTGGAGTGTTTCCGGCACCCTCTATGGACTCCCACACCCAGCTGAGGCTCAACCTGGTAGTGCCTTTCTGACACCCACTCCTCTTCTCCTTCCTTCAGGCAAAAAAAAGCACACATTTAAACCTCATTATCTGGCTATGTATAAACCTCAGGGGGAGAAGGGTTTTGTTGTTTGTCAGCCCATAAGCTACCATGAGCTGGCTTTCAGAATCCAGGCAAATATCTGACCGGTCACCACTCAGAAAGT
This sequence comes from Craseonycteris thonglongyai, assembly GCA_004027555.1. NCBI lineage: Eukaryota > Metazoa > Chordata > Mammalia > Chiroptera > Craseonycteridae > Craseonycteris > Craseonycteris thonglongyai. The sequence continues at coordinate 11,927 of PVKE010027295.1, read as the reverse complement.
AATTGTCTCAGTCACAAAACAAAGCTCTCTATGTAAAGTATGCATCCCCCAGGAGAACTCCTCACCCTCCTACAAAGACACACTGGTACACACACACACCACTCCCAAACCGAGAGCATCTGAGCTAGGAGGTTGGCAGGCAGCCCCAATCCTGTAGCAGAGAGGCACATCTACACACACACACACACACACACACACACACACACACACACACGAAGGTCTGGACTCCAGCTTCGGAATTTGGTTTGAGACTCTCCTGGAATGGCTAGGAGGGAGGGGCAGGTGGAAGAAACCACTCGTAGGGCACGGGCCCTTTAGGGCCCCCCTCCTGAGGAACCTCACTCTCCGGGAGCCTCCACAGCCGTTCCCCGCCCACTGGGTTGTGGGTGGAGTAGTTCAGAGTCAACTGAGACCGCCAGTATTTGAGCTTTGCAAAAGCACTAGCTGGGAGAGACAGCATCTGCCCCTCCCTCCCTCAGCGCGCGCCCTCGATCCACTGCCTGCCCCCACCCCCGTGACGTCACCTTAGCCCTGTCCCGGGGAGCCTGCAAAGCCTCTCAAATTCAAATTACTAAACGCACTGCTGCCGCTGCCACCGGATTGGAAGCGCGCACCCAGGCTCAGTCATCGCCGCCGCACACCGGGCCGGCCGGCTCCCCGGCCTCCCTACACGATCGCACCCCTGGGTCCGGGTCGACTGAGCTTCCCGCCGCTCCAACGCTCCTCTTTCTCTCCTGCCGCCTGCCGGATTTCTCATTTCTGCTCACCCCCGGCCAAATTCAATCAAGCAGCAGAAAGCGCGGCATCGCCCGGAAGCGGCGTCTTCTTTTACCTTGCTCTCCCTCTTTTCCTGAAGATGCTCAACTACTGTCGGACAGCAGAGGAGGGGGGTCCCGTCTTATCCTGATGTGTGAGTAACCCCCACGACGTGCTCGCTCTTTGCTCTTCCATCGTCCCCCACCCCCCACCCCTGCCGGCATCCCGCTGATTTTTCCACCCGCTTTTTGCGCAGTTAAGAAAAAAGAAAAAAGTAAAGCAATTTCTGCTGCGAGCCCAGGATGGGTGAGCCGCGCGAGATCTCGTCAAGAGACACCAGGGGAGGTAGACGTGGGCTGGATTTAGTACGACAATTCGGTCCGCGGCTGGTGGGAAATCAGGTGCCAGCGTGAGTGTTCTGGGACGCGTGTGTGGGTGGGCTGGGGGCAGGAGCCGAGGAGGGAAGAGAAGAAACCGCTTTCAAAACCGCAGTGATTTCATTCTGCCGCTGGGCCCACTCCCTGATCCCTCCTTCCCTCCCACTCCACCCCCTTGCTTTGCCATTTTAATCGAGCTTCCTTGTCTCTTTCTCCCCGCACCCTGCTCTCTCTCGCCCGTCTCCCCGAAGGTTTGCCTATAGGTACCTGAGCTGACACCGACGGTGCCTAAAGATGCTGAGCGGCGTTTGGTTCCTCAGTGTGTTAACCGTGGCCGGATTCTTACAGACGGAGAGTCGCAAAACAGCTAAAGACATTTGCAAGGTTCGCTGCCTGTGCGAAGAAAAGGAAAACGTACTGAATATTAACTGCGAAAACAAAGGATTTACAACTGTCAGTCTGCTCCAGCCCCCCCAGTACCGAATCTACCAGCTTTTCCTCAATGGAAACCTCCTGACCAGACTGTTCCCCAACGAGTTTGTCAATTACTCCAACGCGGTGACTCTCCACCTAGCTAACAACGGGCTGCAGGAGATCAGAACCGGGGCATTCAGTGGCCTGAAAACCCTCAAGAGACTGCACCTCAACAACAACAAGCTAGAGGTACTGAAGGAGGACACCTTCCTGGGCCTGGAGAACCTTGAGTACCTTCAGGCTGACTACAATTACATCAGTGCGATAGAGCCAGGGGCTTTCAGCAAACTGAATAAGCTCAAAGTGCTCATCCTGAATGACAACCTTCTCCTGTCACTGCCCAGCAATGTGTTCAGGTTCGTCCTGCTGACCCATTTAGACCTGAGAGGAAATCGGCTGAAAGTGATGCCTTTTGCTGGTGTCCTTGAACATATCGGAGGGATCATGGAGATTCAGCTGGAGGAAAACCCGTGGAACTGTACTTGTGACTTGCTCCCTCTCAAGGCTTGGCTGGACACCATCACTGTTTTTGTGGGGGAGATTGTTTGTGAAACTCCCTTTAGACTGCATGGGAAAGATGTGACCCAGTTGACCAGGCAAGACCTCTGTCCCAGAAAAAGTCCTGGTGACTCCAATCAGAGAGGCAGCCAAGCTGACACACATGTCCAAAGGCTGTCCCCAACAATGAACCCTGCTCTCAATCCAACCAGGGCACCCAAAGCCAGCAGGCCACCCAAAATGAGAAATCGCCCAACTCCCCGTGTCACTGTGTCAAAGGACAGGCAGAGCTTTGGCCCAATCATGGTGTACCAGACCAAGTCCCCTGTGCCCCTCACCTGTCCCAGTAGCTGTGTGTGCACCTCTCAGAGCTCAGACAATGGTCTAAACGTAAACTGCCAAGAAAGGAAGTTCACTAATATCTCTGACCTGCAGCCCAAACCTACCAGTCCAAAGAAACTCTACCTGACAGGAAACTATCTTCAAACTGTCTATAAGAATGACCTTTTAGATTACAGTTCTTTGGATTTGCTGCATTTAGGAAACAACAGGATCGCCGTCATTCAGGAAGGTGCCTTCACAAATCTGACCAGTTTACGCAGACTTTATCTGAATGGCAATTACCTTGAAGTGCTGTATCCTTCTATGTTTGATGGACTGCACAGCTTGCAGTATCTCTATTTAGAGTATAATGTCATTAAAGAAATTAAGCCGCTGACCTTTGATGCTTTGATTAACTTACAGCTACTGTTTCTGAATAACAACCTGCTGAGGTCCTTACCTGATAACATATTTGGGGGCACAGCTCTCACCAGACTGAATCTCAGAAACAACCATTTTTCTCACCTGCCTGTGAAAGGGGTTCTGGATCAGCTTCCAGCTTTTATACAGATAGATCTGCAAGAGAACCCATGGGACTGCACCTGTGACATCATGGGGCTAAAAGACTGGACAGAACATGCCAATTCCCCTGTCATTATCAATGAGGTGACCTGTGAGTCTCCTGCTAAGCATGCAGGGGAGGTACTGAAGTTTCTGGGGAGGGAGGCTATCTGTCCAGACAGTCCAAACTTGTCAGACAGAACCATTTTGTCAATGAATCACAACACAGACACACCTCGGTCACTTAGTGTGTCTCCCAGTTCCTATCCTGAACTACACACGGAAGTTCCACTTTCTGTCTTAATTTTAGGATTGCTTGTTGTTTTTATTTTATCAGTCTGTTTTGGGGCTGGTTTATTCGTCTTTGTTCTGAAACGCCGAAAGGGGGTGCCAAGTGTTCCCAGGCGTGCCAACAATTTAGATGTAAGTTCCTTTCAGTTACAGTACGGGTCTTACAACAGTGAGACTCAGGATAAAACGGACGGCCACGTCTATAACTATATCCCCCCACCCGTGGGGCAGATGTGCCAAAACCCAATCTACATGCAGAAAGAAGGAGACCCAGTAGCCTACTACCGAAACCTGCAAGAATTCAGCTTTGGCAACCTGGAAGAGAAAAAAGAAGAGCCAGCCACTCTCGCTTACACTATAAGTGCAACTGAGTTGTTAGAAAAGCAGGCCACACCAAGAGAGCCCGAGCTGCTGTATCAGAATATTTCTGAGCGAGTCAAGGAGCTCCCCAGTGCAGGACTAGTCCACTATAACTTTTGTACCTTACCTAAAAGGCAGTTTGCTCCTTCGTATGAATCTCGACGCCAAAACCAAGACAGAATCAATAAAACCGTTTTATATGGAACTCCCAGGAAATGCTTCGTGGGGCAGTCAAAACCGGATCATCCTTTACTGCAAGTTAAGCCACAATCAGAACCAGACTACCTCGAAGTTCTGGAAAAACAAACTGCAATCAGTCAGCTGTGAAGGGAAATAATTTACAACCCTATGGCATCAAAGGATGCTGCTCCAAACTTTTGGAAGCAAGGCATTTGTGTTTTTTGTTTGTTTGTTTGTTTGTGTTCTCCCTTTCTCAGTGTCAATGGGGGACTTTGAAAATGTTTGGGGGATGGGGTGAAGCAATGGTACTGCTTTTTTAAAGCTCTCTTTTAAATTATTTCTCTCTTGCCCCCCTTTTTCCTTCTCTCCTTAGGAACCATCATTGACCATGAATGTTTCTACAATGCATTTTTTTTCACATATTTTGTTTATGGTTTCATTTCTTTTTTATTTTTCCAGTGGGGTATGGGAAGAGGAGATTATAGTGAATGAAGAAACAGTAAGCAAACTTTTCAAATGAAAATGGCTATTTAGTGTGTTTTGTAGAAGATCCCCAAAGATCTTTTGAGACTATAGATTCTTTTGTAAATAATAGTATATGGTATTTCCATTTTCAGTTACCAAGTATAGCCACTAGGCATCACTTCTTTGTGTTAAAGTGCCTTTGCACTTTAAGTATATTACTTAAATGTTGCTTTTAGCTTTGAGAAATTGAATATATTTTAATGTGTTGTATTTTTGAAATTGAAGAACGCCATAAAATAGATCTAAATGTCAGCTATATTAAGTCAACATACAGTTTGCTTGAGTTATAGAAATCAGTCTGTGATAAAATGATTCTAGTTCTAGGATATCATAGATTTAACTGCTAAATATTTCCTTTCCTCTGGATTTGTTCTAAGTGATTTTATTTAAGTCAGCTGAGGGGATTTAACAGTGGACTAGCGGTAATAAACTGCCTCAGTTGGATTAGTAATTCATTAATAAAATATATTTAACCCAATATCAGAATGAACTGAACTCTTAATGCCCTTCTGTAAATCATTATTTACACTAACATGGTCAGTGTTTTAGATTATTTTCCTAGTTAAGATTACATTATACAACTTTTAATATATTTTTTCTGCATTAGATATTTTTATATATTTAAATGACAGAGTCTGTTTCTAACTTTTTAAGTGAAATTAATATTTTTTCTGCCTATTGAAACGTTTTCTATACACATGCCAGTAGAGGCCGCCACACACCTCATTTAATAAAGACATATGAGCCATTAAATACCTTGAAAGAAGACTTCAAAGGTGAGATTAAAACTTCCAGAGTAAGTTCTCTGCAAATTTAAGGCAGCAGAGACAAATTCATACGTTACTTTCTTTTAGGATTAAAGTTTAGACTCAGAATCTTTCTCAATTTTCCCATGTTCAAAGAAAGCAGCATTTTCCTCTTGAGTTTACTGAAGTGTTAAAAGAGTGCTATCAGATCATACACTATTTGCTTCTCCAAATTAACTAATAAGTACCTAAACCAAGAAAGTAAGCATCTTTTTTTTCCTGCCTTCTTTCGGCAAGTGTTACTTGTTTTGTTCCTTCTCTGTTTGAGCATGCCTTTTGCTTTGGTCTTTGCATTAAATGATTTTAACTAACCAAGTCTATATAATGTGTATGAAACCTTATTAGCCTGTAAGTAATTTTTAGATGCAAGCATTATTGTGTGATTTAAACAAACAGCCCTTCTTTACAACAAAAAATAGTTTTGTTTTGTCTATTGTAAATCCTTATGCAACTGGGATGGTGATCTGCATATAAATTAGTCCAGCTTTTCAAATCCTTATTAAAGCAATTGATGGCGTCTGAAAGAAGCACACTGTTTCCTTTTCATAAATAGGTTACTGAACATAATAACCCTTTATTATCGCGTGGAGATTAAAGTCGGTCCTGATAACTTGCTTTTAAAGCTTTAAAATGACGAATAGTATATTGTCTGTCACGATAAACAATTCATGTGATAGGCTTTCAATTAGAAATTACTTAAATTCAAATAATTTGGATGAATAACGACTGCTGCAAAATAGTTTTTCTTTTTAACAATAGAAGATAATTGTGTATATATAAATGTACAAGGCATTCAGGGAAAAAAATGCCTTTGACAACCTAGAATCTCTGAATGCCTGCAGTGACAAGCTAACACGTTCATACTTTGATTGGAGATCATAATTCCTATTTAAATCCATAAAATCCAAAGTGAAAATGATGGCCTGAAATGATCTACAAGAAAGTTAATGTCAAGAGATTTTATTATACATTTCACAGAAAAGGAGCTAAAGTGTTATATTAGTTGAACTTGGTGATAGCTCCTGGAAACTACTCCTTTTGGAGTGAAGTATTTATATAAAAGAGTTTCAAAAATCCTCTTGTGTCTGCTCTCATTTAGTGCAATGGTAAATACAGAATACAGAGGTAGATATTTTGGACAGTGGTTATGAAAGGAAACTCGTATGCATATTCTATTAAGTTTTTGTGTTTAAACTATATATGACTAGACCTACTGATGTAGTAATTCCTCTTCAGTGTTTGTTCTTATTCTCCTGAAAGTAAAGTCATTCCTGTAAAATACCATTATCCATAGAAAAACTAATTCATTAATTTTAAATAGAGATAGCTTAATATTCATTTAATTACATGATTTTAAATAGGCCTCCTGGAAGAATTCAGATTCATAAACTGTCTTACTTAAAAATTATGATTTAATTTTAGATTATCATGCTTTTTAGATGTGTGTGTTCTTTATTTAAATCAGGTTTTAAGATGAAATTGTTTGAATTTTCTCTCGATTGTTTCATTTAAAGCCATAATACACCATATACTTTGAAGCTTTATTTTCTAATGCAATCACACTTTATGTTTATTAACCTGACATCCCTGCTGACTATATTGTTCTGCTTTATCCACTCAAGTACTTTCAAACATATTTTAGAATTTTTTTTTTATCTCCTGCAGCTGGATGTTGCTACTTAATTTTTATTTCACATGCAGCTTGATTACAATGGGTATGAGCATCCTCACAGCAAAATGGTTCCAGCCAACAGAATGTGATTTCCCCTGGCCCTGCCTGAAATAGATCTATGTGTCTGACCCTACAAATGGCAAATAATAATTGACTTTGATTCTAGCTCTTAATTAGTTGCTTTCACTGCTTCTGAGTATACCTGTGGTTAAGTTTGCATTAAAACACTAAAAATTACTACTCAGTCTGGACACAATTGCTAACAGTCTAATTTGGTTCTGGACTTTGATCAACCTGTGTGCCTTGTTAGTTCACTCTAACAGTTGATGAGTAAAAACATGACCCTTCAATTTCCTTTGCTTTGCCCTCTGATCTCTAAGGTGATATAATTTTTCTGAGTATTTCCATGCCATCAAGGGCTCAATACTTCATGGATTTTACAAAAAGTGTATAAGAAACAAGAGAGAGGTTCAGTGATTTTTCAAACTCTGGGAATTCATTTTGATTGTACACATTCTGGAAACACATTGGATTGGATGCTAGAGTAAAGAAAGCCTTCCAGATAGTTCTTCCAATCTAGTCATTCCTTCAATCATTCGAGAATTTTTTATTGAGTGCTTGCTTCCTAGGTGCCAGGTTCTATGTTGTGTGCTGAGGGGGCCCAGAGATACAGTAGACAGAATCTCAGCCTCTTCCCCCTCACCCAAGCTGCAGGAGCTTTGTGCTAATAAAGGATATATATGACAATAACTTGGAGTGAACAGTGGGAAGAGTAATGAAATGTAGGGAGTTGTATTTTTTAAAGGTGATTCTGTTCAATGAGGTATAAAACTGATATATCAAAAATAGACTAGCTACAGTGTAACCACCATTAACATCTCTTTAGAGTTACACAACTAAAAAGAAAAAAAATTCTGCAGAATAGGCCCCAAGATTAGCACTTGAAGATAGCTATCTATGTGTGCTGTCTAAGGATCTACAATGTAAAGATGAGTCCCAAAAATGTAAATACAAAATCACAAACATACTTTAATTTTCTGGAATATCCATATTTTAGAGTCAATATTTACTTTATATTAATATTTTTGTGGTTTAAAAGATGTCATTTTGACTTTCGTGTCTTCTACCAATACTATGATAAGGCATTTACCTAAATCCTAAGAGAGAAAATTAAGTACTGTATATAGGTGTACTTTGCTTCTCACAATGGTTGTGTAAAAAGTCAAGTGTGAGCTGTAGTTTTGTAAAACAAATTGTATTTTAAAAGCATTAGGGGAGCTGCCAGTTAGAGGAATCATGTGAATCCTTTTATAAAGCAGAAAATCATTTTTTAATACAAATAATCACTTTCTAATTTATCTGTTTTGTATATTTGGATTTGGAATATTGACTTTGCTTAAAACAGAGCCCACCTGCATAATGAGTGTGTTTTGCCTATGCTGCTTGTGCTACCAGTTTCTTGATTGTTAAGGGCTTATACTTGAAAATCGGCTGCAGTTTTGTGTAAATTGAGCTATCAAGTGATTCCATGATGGTGCAGTAGCATTCCTGAACAATCCAAGTAGGCAACCCATTTTAACTTTATTGAACACAGGACTTCTGCTCAGCAGCATCTCCTCTCAGATGTGGCCATGTTTCATTAGAAGGCAAAGTGACTCCTGGATATAAAGTACCTAGAGTCACAGGTTTTACAATAAATATGTTATTCTGTAAACATATTGAATTGCATGTGTGTTGGAATTTTTTAGCCGTATTTTAGCTTGAAAGTACTTGTACAAATACTGTTAGATTTAGTTGCAAATAATTGTTCTCAAGTTATTGGAATAAATGACAAATGAAACAAGCTCTTGTGTAAATAGACTTCTGTGCCAAATAGTGACATTGTTTCAAAAAATGAATGTCATGTTTTGGGCTGCTGATAGGCAAAATGAAATGTTGGAAATGTGATCAAAAGATATGGTGTTTTATTGGATAGACTATTTACACAGTTATTTTATGCTGTAGGTAGCTTTCAGTTAATAAATGAATATTCACTAAAAATGAACACTTAAATTAGGAAAATTCCTTAGAATCTTAAGAAGAATTAATTACAAAGTATTATGGGAACCATCCTCTTTGCCTTGATATATACTGTTCAAATATTTACAAATTAAGGTCTCTCTTCTTTGTATTATATGATCATAATTTACATATTAAATGCAAAATGAACTCATTTAAAAGCATATTCATACTTTTCCATTAGTATCAAACTTTTAAAATCAACAAACACAGCTCAAATAGAGATGTTTCTCTAGGAATTGAAAGCATACTGATTTCCTACTCCTCCCACTACACAAACCCACCCATACCACAGCCAACTATTTTTCCTTATAAAGTTCTATTACTAATATCATAAATGTTATAATAAGTTCATAGTTTATAAAATAAGAGACAGATTTACATGCAAATCCAAGGAACCGTAATTATGAATTCATTGATAGAGATACTATTTACTGTATTCCCAAAGACTAGAGTTAAATGATATTTATGGGGGAAGGAAGTGCATTTATTGCTGTTGTGGTTCTATTACAGCAAAATTATTTCCTTGGCTATTTGAATTTCATTGAACACCAGAATATATATGCCATGTATGCTCCATTCACAAAAATAAAACATAACAAAGGATTTGAGATTTCTGTGGTGGACACGAAGACTTAAAACAGATTATCCTCTCTTGAAATTATTAATTTGCTATATGCACAATATATTCAGTTTATTTGTGTAGCCTTCATTAGGTAGCTGAAACATTTGAAAGAGACTAATTTTAAAGTGTTTTGTTAAAGAATGGATGTTGGTGCTTAGTACAGATTATGTGATCCTTTAAAAAGATTAGTTGAAATGGAATTGGAATGAAAGTAATTACAGTTCTCCATTCTGAACTTGTATAATATAGAACAATAGCAAGTCATATGTGTCTTTTTATATTGGCAAAAGACCATCAAAATAGAAGTTGACATTTCAGAATTGGGGCTGAAAATGTACCTGATCCATGTTTCTCTGGGCAACTGCTTTGTAACTAGTTAAACATCACTTTTATTAATTTGATTTTCAATATTATTTCATTTGCCATCAATATTACCCTAAAAAGGAACATTTGAGCTAAATGTCTATCATATTCAGTTACCATTTTGAGACATATTTGATATTGACAGAATGTTGGCTACAGCATGGATGTAAGGTATTGTTGACTCACAAAGTGACTGTTGGGCAAATAGGATAAGTGAAGGGAGTCTATTTGGGTAATCCCCAACCTAATCCTTCATTTCTCAAGCCCCTTTCACCATCTCATTGTTAATACATGACATAGTGTTTTGGAACATAATAACTCTCCCATAAATATTTTTTTAATGAATAAGACTATGACTCTCAGGTAAATATGAAAGAGTAGAAAACTGGAGGATTTGGGGAAGCCGAGATGGCTCAGTGGGTTAAGCACTCACTTTGCAGCACCAGGGACCAAGGATCAAATCCCGGCCCCAGCCCATGTGGACCCATGTGCTGAACTGGGGAGTGCCCCCAGTTTGGTTATCACTGGGGTGAAGACCCCGGCCCAGTTCCTGCCCTGTGCAGCCCCAGGCCCACCTGTGGAATGAAACTATGTGGAAAAATAATGATGTGCAACTATGGAGACTGCTCTGGGCCCTCCCCTTTCTCTCTCTGTCTCTGTCTCTGTATCTCTCTCTCTCTGTCAAAAACAATAAAAATAATTCTTTAAAAAAAAAAGAAAACTGGAGGATTTAAGTGCAAAGCATAATTACAATAGCTTGTTAGCTTTCCAGGAACTCTTAATATTTAGTTGGAGCATTTTCAAAATTTATGAGCACACGTCTGTGTGCATGTGTACACACACACACATACACACACACATAAATACCCCATGAGGATGCCACAGAAGTTTTGGTAACACACAGCCAAGTACCAAAGTTTATTACATTCAGGCAAGCCCAATTTTAAGTGCCAGTTGAGTCTGTCAATTGAACCCAGCAATCTCACTGTAGAGTTAAAAGTAGCTTTACTGCTGAGCTATGAGATTGCCTTGGTATTGGCATTTGAAATTGGGAGATTCTAAGTTGAGAAAAATGCACTCTCTGACAAGCTTGCATGATGAATTTTTCCTGAGCTCATCACTTAGTTCTCCGTATGGCTCTGTACATTTCATTGGTTTGTTTAAATCTTCCGGATAGGAGAGGAATTAATTAGGCTCAAAACTATATTAAATCATATTTCTGTCAGAACATAGTTGTCTCATGAAGTCTGATTTATACAAAATAAGAAACTACAAGTGCTGTTTCATAGTGAATACTCCTAGGATTTAGAGTTCTGATCTTCATACAGCTAAAAAGCTGTGAGGAAAAGTCATAGCTCTCCTTGGGTCTCAGTTTTCCCATCTGGGAAAATAATTAAACTGGATGATCTCAATAGACATAGCCAACTTTAGTACTCTCTGATTTTAGTTTATTTTGCAAATTGTTGATACACACAGAAGAGGATATTGAGAGAATAATTTGGGTGATTCAAGTCTGAAAATTTCTTACAACTCTTCTCCCTTCAGTTGCCTAATCTGAACATAGCCTTACTCTGATTTTATTATTACGGAGTTCAAAAGTACCATTTGTCTTGGATTAATTTCTCTTTCTAAACTTGACTATAAGAAATATTTAAACCACTTTTCTTCTTTGTAAATCAAAGCATCTCACTGATTCTTATGGTGGGGGTGGGGGCGTGGCCAGGGGAGTTGATGGGTTTCTTTCATTTAGCTGTTTTGCAGAAGAGTTCTCTATGGGGTTGATGAGTTTAATTATTATTTTTTTTAAGATTTATTTTATTGTTTTGACACAGAGAGACAGAGAGAAGGGGGATGACCCAGAGCTGTCTCCATAGTTGTATGTCATCAGTTTTCGACATGGTTTTGTTCCACATGGGTGGGCAGGGGTCCATGTGGGCAGGAACTGGGCTAGGGGCCTCTGACATGGGAAGTTCACCCCAGTGAGAACTGAACTGGGTGCACACCCCAGTTCAGCATATGGGTTCGCACAGGTGGGGCCGGAACTTGATCCTCAGACCCTG
>PVKE010027294.1:0-21699 GCA_004027555.1 Craseonycteris thonglongyai | reverse complement strand
GAGAGAGAGAGAGAGAGAGAGAGAGAGAGAGAGAGAAGCAGGGAAGGCCCAGAGCAGTCTCCATAGTTGTACATCATTAGTTGTGATATAGCTTCATTCTGCACAGGTAAATGTGGGGCCATTAGTTGTGATATAGTTTTAATCTGCACAGGTAAATGTGGGGCCATGTGGGGTGGAAACCAAATTGGGGGCCTCTCACATGCAAAGGGAGAACTTTCACTGCCATCCCAGTAGTTACCAGTTGTACCACAGTTCAGCATAGTTTCTTGCAAGGTTTGGGGCCCAGATTTGATCCCCAGACCTCATGGTTGCAAGGCAAGCAAGTGTTCAGCCTGTTGAACTATCCCAACATCCCCTTGTGTTTTTTGGGTTTTTGGGGTTTTTTTTGTTTTTTGTACATGGAACAAGAAGGTGATATAGTTTCAAATTTTAGCCTGTATTCTGTTCAGTTTTTCTAGCACCATTTATTTAATAGATGGTCTTTACCCCAATGTAAATTCTTGTTTCCTTTGATATAGATTAATTGACCATATACACATAGATTTATTTCTGGGTTTTCTATTCTGTTCTATTGATCTATCTGATCTATTGTTCTATCTGTTTTTATGCCAGTACAATGCTGTTTTGATTACTAAGACTTTGTAGCATAATTTGATATCTGATAGCATGATACCTCCAGCTTTGTTCTTTTATTTCAGTATTGTCATGGCTATTCTAGGTCTTTATGGTTCCATATAAATTTTGGAATGATTTGTTCTAGTATTTTGAAAAATGTCATTGGTATTTTGATGGGGATTGCATTGAACCTATTGATTGCTTTGGTTAGTAGGGACATTTTAATTTTTTTTATCCATGAGCATAGTATATGTTTCTATTTTTCTCTCTTCAATGTCTTATAATATGCTCAGTACAGGTCTTTTACTTCCTTAGTTAAATTATTCCTAGTTTTTTTTTTTTTTAATGCAGTTGTAAATGGGATTGTTTTCTTAATTTCTCTTTCTGCTAGTTCATTTTTGGTGTATAAAAATGCAACAATTTCTGAATATTAATTTTGTGTCCTGCTACTTTACTAAACTTATTTATCAATTGCAATAGTTTTGGGGTGGAATCTTTGGGGTTCTCTATGTATAGTATTATTTCATCTACAAGTAATTATAACTTTATTTCTTTTTTTCCCATTTGGATGCCTTTTATTTCTTTCTCTTGTCTGATTGGTTTGGCTAGGGATTTCAATACTATGTTGAATAAAAGTGGTGAAAGTGAGCATCCTTGTCTTGTTCCTAATCTTAAGGAGAATACTTTGAGCTTCTTCCCATTGAGTATAATATTAGCTGTGGGTTTGTCAAGCATGGCCTTTATTATGTTAAGATATGTTTCCTCTATTCCCACTTTTCAGAGAGTTTTTATCAGAAATGAATTCTGGATTCCTTCAAAAGCTTTTTCTGGCTCTATCGATATGACCATATATTTTTATTTATTTTGTTCATGTGTTATGTCACATTAATTGGTTTGCATATATTGAACCAACCTTGCATACCAGAAATGAATACCACTTGATAATGATGTATGATCTTTTTAATGTATTGCTGAATTCAGTTTGCTAATATTTTATTGAGGATGTTTGCATCCATGTTTATTAGATATCAGCCTATAGTCTTCTTTTTTTTTTTTTTATTTACCATGCCAATGATTCCAAATAAAGATAGTGGAGTTTTTTGTCTTGTTTTTTTTTTTTAATCTAGATTTTATTTGATTATTATTTTTTACATTTGATGTCCCCTCTCCATGCCTGCCCCCCCCCAGCTCTTCCATCCATCTCCCCCTTCAACCCCCAGGCAACCACCAAACCACTAACTGTGTCTGTGAGTTTTTGTTACTTTCAGTTTTATATTTCACCTATGAGTGAGGTCATATGTTTTTCTTCTTTCAGTCTGACTTATTTTGCTTAATAAGATGTTTTCAAGGTCTATCCATGTTGTCACAAATAACTGTATTATATCTTTTCTTATTGCTGAGTAGTATTCCCTTGTGTAAATGTACCACAATTTCTTCATCCAGTCATCTATCAAAGGACACGTTGGTTGTTTCCATAACTTGGCCACTGTAAACAGTGCTGTGATGAACATTGGGGGTACATATATTTTTGTGGATTAAGATTTTTAGGTTTTTGGGGTAGATACCCAGAAGAGGGGGTGCTGGGTTTCTAAATTTATTAAGAATTGTTTTGTGGCCAAACATGTACAGTTAAAAAAATAATGTTCCATGTGCACTAAAAAAGAATGTATATTTTGCTGCTTTGGGGTAAAGTGCTCTAAAATAAATAAATTAAATCAATCTGATCTAGTGTGTCATTTAATGTCACCTATTTTGTGTGTTGATTTTCTGTCTGGAAGATCTGCCCATTGATGTCAGTGCATTGTTCAATTTTTCTATAATTATTGTGTTAGTTGATCTCTGTCTTTATATAAGTCAATATTTGCTTTATGTATTTAGGCTCTCCTATGTTGGGTGCATAAATATTTATTAGGGTGGTGACCTCTTGTATTGATCTTTCATTTTATGTCCTGCTTTTCTTTATCTCTTGTTTAGTCTTCATTTAAAGTCTATTTTGTCCAATAAAAGTTTTTGCTACCCCATCTTTTTTCTTGTTTCTATTTCCATAAAATATATTTTTCCATCCCTTCATGTTCAGTCCATCCATGTGTGTCTTTTGGTTGAAGGTGTGTCTCTTATAGACAGCATATGCATGGGTCTTATTTTCTTATCCATTTATCTATTCCATGTCCTAGATTGGAGCATTTAATCTATTTACATTTAAAGTCATTATTGATAGGGACATAGTTATTGTCATGCTATTATTTATATTTTTGGTCTTCATTTGCTTGGTTGTTTTCTCCTTTCATCTACTTAAAGAAGTCCTTTTAACATTTCTTATAACACTGGCTTGGTGGGAATGAACTCCTTTAGCCTGTTCTTATCTGGAAATATGTTTATCTCTCCTTCAATTTTAAATGATAGCCTTTCTGGGCAGAATCTTGGTTGTAGGCCTGTTTTTTATTACTATAAATACTTTGTGCCACTCCCTTCTGGCCTTCTAAGTTTCTGTTGAGAAATCACCCAACAATCTTTAGGGAGATCTCTTGTACCTAACTACTAGTCTTTCTTTTGTTGTTTTTAGGATTTTCTTTGTTTTTAACCTTAGCCATTTTAATTATAATGTGCCTTGATGGGGGCCTGTTTGGGTTCATCTTATTTGAGACTCTACACTTTCTGAAGTATATGTCTATTTCCTCACCAGGTTAGGAAAGTTTTCAGTCATTATTTCTTCAAATAGGTTTTCACTTCTTCATTCTTGCTCTTCTGCTCTGGTACTCCTATAATATGAATGTTATTATGCTTAATGTTGTCTCACAGATCTACTAAGCTATCTTTATTATTATTTTTAATTCTTCTCTTTGTTGTTGCTCCATTTATGCTTTCTGCTACCTTGCCCTTTTTATTGTTGATTCAATTCCGTGCTTTATCTAATTTGCTTTTGATTCCTTCTAGTGTATTCTTCATTTCAGTTATTGTATTCCTTATTTCTAACTGGTTGTTTTTTGTGGTTTATATGTCCTTCTTTATGCTTTCTATGTTCTTTTGCCATTCTCACTAAGTTTGTTAAGCATCCTTATAATTCATATTTTAGCCTCTTTTTCTGGTAATTTGGTTGCCTTCATTTCATGTAGTTTTATTTCTAGAGGTTTTGCCTGTTCTTTTACTTGGGAAATGTTTCTTAGTTTCCTCATTCTGGCTGCCTCTCTGTGTTTGCTTCTATGTACTAGATAGATCTCCTATATCTCTCAGCCTTCACTGGGTGGCCTTATGTAATATGTGTCCTATGTGGTCCAATGGCACAGTCTCTCTGATCTTCTGTGGGTATGTCCCTGGAGTGTTCCTTGACTGTGTTGTGTCTGTTTTATTGTAGCTAAGCCTTGATTTATTTTGGTGTCAGTGGGTAGAAATGACTCCCAAGTTTACTGACTGTGGTAGATGACCTCTTGGATGGGCATTTACACCAACAGGTTTTGTGCCTGTTCATATCACCATTTGGATGTGCCACTATGGTGCTAACACAGTAGTGCTCTAGTGTAGTCTGAAGCTGGCCTCTGGGTGTTGTTTCTTGTGCCTCTTGGGAAAAGTTCCCATGTCAGTCAATTTCAGCCTTGCTTGTTACAGGCCCACAGCTACGTGATAGTAGCCACAAAGCTCCATATGATCAGTGCTGTCTGTGCTAGGCCTTGCTCTGAACCAAAGCCACCAGTAGTGGGCCTGAGGTAGCTTAGCAAAAGACCCTGTGCCCTCTAAGCCTTTTGCCACCCAATGACTGACTGTAAGACCCAGCTGTTGAAAGCACCTTTTTAGGTGTGCAGGCTGGGTTAGTTGAACCAGTTGTGAGAATGCCTTCAGTATTGCAGCCCTAGCTGGGCAGGGCAGAGTCTAATGGAGTCACAAGGTGTAGCCAGTGTTTTTTACAAAGTTAATAAAGGTTTAATTCATATACCAGTTCCTGGCCTGTGACTATCTCACATAGCACCCTGAGAACAGCCCAGCCAGCCACTACTTGCCTCAGGGCAGTGCCTGTGATCACTTTGTGAAATGCTCTTAGAACATGGTAGTCAGCCACTGTTTGCCTCAAGTTCACAAATTCCAAGAAGCTGCTCAAGAGTGATGCAGCACAGGTTTTGGGTCACTGCAACGCTTCCCAGGCTATTGCAGGCCTTCTAGTGCAATAAGTTTTCCTGGCTTCTGGATGGAGCTGATCAGCCAGGTCTGAGAGTGCCTCTGGGAATGCAGCTTTAGGTGACTAGGGTGAGAATCCAGGAAACTACAGGGTGTGGGCATAGGCTTTTACAAAGTCAATGCAGTCTTGTCTCCCTCAGTTGTGCCTGGCCTGTGACCACCCCACAAAAATGTCTCAAGGACACAGCTGTCAGCCACTGCCTGCCTCAGGCCCTCAGGTCCTTGATAGCTGCTCAAGAGACTATACAATGCACGTCCTGGGTAACTTCCCACCAGCAAGTGTTTCTCTGGGCATTTTTGCAAAAATATTTCTGTAGTCTGTGGGGCAGATCCAGCAGCCCAGCAGTCAAAAGTGCCTCCAGGCAATGTAGCACTAGCTGTGCAGGGTAGCATGGACCCAGAGCTCACCAAAGCAACTGCACACACGTGCATTCCATCAGACCCATGGAACTCCAGACTTGGCCTTTTGGAGAAGGACTCAACAATGAAAAGATGATGCCTTCCTATAGGCTACAATGTTCCCTGTCCCTCCAGCCCCCATGCCAGAGCCACACAACTCAGCCCTCCCCTGCATATTTCTGGGTCTCCTGAGCTGCTGCTCCTCCCCTAGAGACCAGGGGGTTTTGCAAGCATGCAAGTCTGTGTTTTGGCTTCTCCTCCCAGTGGTCAACCACTACCTATGGTATGGGGCCAGCCTGTTATGCATCTTTGTTTTTTCTATCAGTCTTGATGTGGCCTCTTCTTTATAGTCTTAGTTATAGTTTCTATTCAGCTAGTCTTCAGATGATTGTCGAGTTTAACCGTTTTATAATTTATTTGCAATTTTGATGTGATTCTGGGGTGAAGTAGACAGTGCTTACATAATCTGTCATTTTCTATGAAGTCATATTTTGAAAGATACCACATCACAATCAAGTAGGCTTTCCACCCAAAATGAAAGCCTGGTTTAATATTCAAATATCAATCAATATAATTCACCATACTGCAAAGTAGAGAATAAAATAACACAGTCACCTTAACAGAGGTACAAATTATATTTACACATTTCAACAAATATTTATGATAGAAACTCAACAAACTGGAAACAGAAGCAAATTTCCTTAACCTGACAGAGGTCACTACGAAAATCCTATAGAAACATACTTAATAGTAAAAGACTAAATGCTTTTCTCAAAATATCAGGAAGAATACAAAAATATTCTCTTTCTCAACTCATATTCAATAGTTTAGTGGTTGCCTGAGGGTACAGGGGAATGGTATGGGGGAGTGTGGAAAGGGCACCAAGTATATGGTGATAGAAAGAGAATTGACTCTGGGTAGTAATCACATAATGCAATGCATACATGATATAATGTAGAATTGTACACCTGGAACCTATGTAATTTTTACCAAACAATGTCTCCCCAAATAAATTTAACAATTAATTAAAATAATTACACTGTAAATTTTAGAGGATATAAAAAAATAGAAAAAGAAATTTTAAAAAGGCATGAAGATTAGAAATAAACAAATAAAAGTGTCTCTGTTTATAGATCAAATATTTGTTTAAGAATAAAACATGGAATCTACATACACACACATATAAAAATTGTTCCTAAAACTAATAAGTGAATTAGCAAGGTTCTGGGATCTTTAAAAAATCAATGTACAAAATCAATTGTAGTTTTATATACCAGCAATGAATAATTGGAATTCATAACATATAAAAATGCGTGTATAGCACCAAAAACATAAATTCATAGATATAAACCTAATAAAATACATGCAGAATATTTATAATAAAAACTACAAAACACTGATGAATAAAAAGCAAAGTAATAGATAAGTAGTGATGTTCCGTGTTCATAATTAGAAGATGTTCAATATTGTTAAGATATTAATACTTTCCAAATTGATTTATAGAGTCTATGCAAGCTCAATTGGTAACTCAACAGAAAATTTTTTTTTTTTTTTGTAAATTTCAAATAAAATAGCCAAAACTATTTTGGGAAACAAACAAACAAAAAAATCACAAATTTGGAGTATTCAGACACTGTTCTCAAGATTTATTAAAAGCTACAGTGAAAACAATACACATGTTCTATGTGTGGCTAGGCACATCAATCAATAAAATAGACTAGAGTCCAGAAAATAATATACACAAATATAATAGAGTGGTCTTTTTACCACTCTATTAAAACTGTGAGACACAAAAGCCCTACCTAATACATAGAATCAAACACAGGGAGCTAGCCAAAATAAGAAGATAAAGAAACATGTCTCAAATAAAAGAACAAAACAAAGCTCCAGAAAAAGAACTAAACAAAATGGAGATGAGCAATCTACCAGATGTAGAGTTCAAAACACTGATGATAAGGATGCTCAATAAACTCAGTGACAACTTCAACAAAAAGATAAGAAACATAAAAATGGAAATATAAAATATATAAAAAGAACCAGTCAAAAACTAAAGAAAAATACATTAACTGACATGAAGAATACATTAGAGGAAATCAACAGTTGACTAGGTAAAGCAGAGTACTGAATCAACTATTTGGGAAATAAGGTAGCAGAAAACAACTAATTAGAACAGCAAACAAATAAAAATAAAGAGTCCAAAAAAAAAAATGAGAACAGTTTCAGGGGTTGCTGGAACATCAAGTGTGCCAAGAATTTCCATAATTGGGCTACCAGAAGAAAATGAGAGAGAGCAAGGAATTCAAAACCTATCTGAAGTAATAATAATGAAGAATTTTCCTAACCTGGTGAAGGAAGTAGATATACAAGCTCAGGAAGCTCACAGAGTCCCAAACAATATGAACCCAGAATAGGCCCACACCAAAACACATCATAATTAAAATTCCAAAGGTTAAAGACAAAGACAGAATCTTAAAAGCAGTAAGAGGAAAGCAATTACCCACAAAGGAACTTCCATAAGACTGTCTATCAGCTGTCATCTCAATAGGAACTTTGCAGGCTAGAAGAGATTGGCAGGAAATATTCAAGGTGATGAAAAGCAAGGACCTATTTCCAAGATTACTCTACCCATTCTACTATTTAGAATCAAAGGACAGATAAATAGCTGCCTGGACAGAAAAAATTTAAAGGCGTCCATCACTACCAAACCAGTATTACAAGGAATCTTAAAGGGACTTCTTTAAGGGAAAAGAAAAAAAATATGAATAATAAAATGACAGTAACTACATATCTATCAATATTGACTTTAAATGTAAATGAATTAAAATGCTTCAATCAAAAGACAGGGCTGCTGAATGAATAAATAAACAAGGCCCTTATATATGCTGCCTACCAGAGATGTTTAAGTCAGATTAAAACATACACACAGGGAATGCGAGGATGGCTCAACGGGTTGAGCACTCATCTTGGAGCTTGGGGGTTGTATCCTGGCCCAGGCCCATGTGGACCCAATGCTGAACTGTGGTATGCATCCAGTTCAGTTCTCATGAGGGTGAGCTTCCCATGTGGGAGGCCCCTGGCCTGGTTCCCATACTGCAAAAACCAGCACCCACCTATGGAGTGAAACTATATGGAAATCTGATGACATACAGCTGTGGAGACTGCTCTGGGCCCTCCCCCTTCTCTCTATGTCTGTCTGTCTGTCTGTCTGTTTCTGTCAAAAACAATAAAAATAAATCTTAAAAAAAAGATACACAACTGTGGATGCTGGGATAGCTCAGCAGTTGATTGCTTGCCTCGCAATTACAAGGTCAGGAGTTCGATTCTTGGCCCTGGCCCATGAAACCCCATATGCTGAACTGTGGCACAACTGGTAATTGCTGAGATGGCTTGGCAGTGAAGGTTTTTACTTCCCATGTGGGAGGCCCCAGGTTCAGTTCCCATCCCCCAAGGTCCTACATCCACTTGTGTGGAATGAAATCATGTCACGGCTAATGTGCACAACTATGGAAGCTGCTTTGGGTCCTATCACCTTTTCTCCTTTTTTTTTCTTCTTCTTTTTCTTCTCTCAAAAAAAAATTTAAGATATTAAAAATTTAGAAAAAGATACACCCAGACTAAAAGTAAAGAATTGGGGATAAAAAGATATTTCATAAAAATAAAAAGAGAGAAAAAAAACAAGGTGGCATACCAATACTATAAAAAAATAGACTTTAAAACAAAAGTTATAACAAGAGGAAAAAGGGTCCAGTAATCTCACTTCAGGATATTTATTCAAAGAAACCCAACATGCTACTTTTGGGGAACATGTGCATCCATATTCATTTCAGCATTGCTTACAATAGCCAAAATGTGGAGGCAGCCTGCATGTCCATTCATGGATGAATGGGTAAAGAGCACATGGTACATGTATACAACAAAATATACATTTAGCCAGTGAAGGGAATGAGTCCTTGCCAACTGCAGTGGCATGTATGAACCTGGAGGGTTTAGAGAAAGACAGATGCAATATGATTTCACTTATATGTGGAATTTAAAGAACAAAATTAACAAATAAAACAGAAACAGACTCGTAGATGCAAAGAACATTTTTGGGATTGCCGGATGGGATAGAGGTTTAAGGGGTGGATGAAAAAGGTAAAGGGATTAGGAAGTACAAATTAGTTGTTACAAAGTAGTCACAGGGATATAAAGTAAAGCATAGGCAATATAGTCAATGATATGGTAATAACTATGTATAGTGCCAGGTGGGTACTAGACTAGTCAGGGGGATCACTTCTTGAATTATATAAATGTCTAACTACTATGCTGTATACCCAAAATTAATATAAAATAATATTGAATGCCAACTGTAATTGAAAACTTTAAAAAGGGGTGAAATGCTGAAGGGGAATAAAAGGTTCAAGTTTCCAGGTATTAAGCAAGTAAGTCATGAGGATCTAATGTACAGCCCAGGGAATATAGTCAGTAATATTGCAATAGTGTGGTATGGTGTCAGATGGCTGCTGGACTTGGTGATTGATCACTTTTTTAGGTATATAAATATTGAATAACTATGGTATACACCTGAAACTAATATAATATTGTGTTAGCTACCCTATTTTTTTATGTATAAGATGAACCCCTTTATCTAGAATATATAAAGAACTCTCAAAAACCAAGAAAACGATTCAGCTTAAAAATGGATAAAAGGGGAAACTGGGATGGCTCAGCAGGTTAAGTGCTCGTTTTGCAGCCCTGGGGTCCAAGGATTAAATCCCAGCCCCGGCCCATGTGGACCCATATGCTGAACTGGGGTGTGCCTCCACTTAAGTTCTTCCCAGGGCGAGCTTCCCATTTGTGAGGCCCCCAGCTCTCAGGGGCATGACTCCCATGTGGGAGGCCCCAGCCCACTTCCTGCCCTGAGTGGCCACCTTGCCCACCTGTGGAGTAAAAGTATATTAAAAACTAATGACATATAACTATGGAGACTTCTCTGGGCTCTCCCCCTTCTCTTTCTCTCTGTCTGTCTGTCAAAAACAATAAAAATACATACATACATACATACATACATATATACATACATACATACATACATACATAAAAGTGGATAAAAGATTTGAATAGATACTTCACCAAAAATATACACATGGCAAATAAACTTATGAAATGATGCTCAACATCATTTGTCACTAGAGAAATGCAATTAGAACTATAATAAACTACTAGTACTTACCTACTAAAATCATTTAAATTAAAAAAAACCAAAAACTGACAATACTAAGAGTTGGTGAGGAGGCAGAGGATCCGAAACTCTCATGCCTTGCTGGTGAGAATGCAAAAATATTATAGCCCCTTTGGAAAACAATTTAGCTGTTTTTTACAAAGTTGGACCATATGAACTAGCAATCTTATTCCCAGAATTTCACTCAAGACAAGTATAAACCTATGTTCACACAAAAGCCTATATGTAAATATTTATAGCTGCTTAATTCATAATCACCAGAAACTGGAAATAATACAACTTCTCACGGTGAATGGATAAACAAACTGTGGCACATCCATACAATAGTATACTATTCAGCAATAAAAAGAAATAATCTAATGATACATGAAACAGTATGGATGAATCTCAAAAGTATTTTGTTAAGTGAAAGAAGTCAAACCCAAAAGGCTACATACTATAAATTCCCACATATATATCACATACTACATGTGATATTTAGAAAAAAAGGTAAAACTCTAGTGTGGAAACAGATCAGTGCTTGCCAGAGTTTGGAGGTGAGGAGGAAAATTGAGCATACAAGAGCACACATTTTTTTGAAGTAATGGAACTCTCTGTGTTGATTGTAGTGGTAGATATACAACTCTATGCATTTGTCAAAACTGTACACAAAGAGTGAATTTCATAGTATGTAAACTTAAAAGTAAAACAAAAATAAAAGGTCTTTTATTCAGAGAAGAGAGTATTGAAGAAAAACTGTCCATCCTCTATAAACCTAGTCACCTGACAGAAGGGCCCTGCCCCCAGTAAAAATCATTGCCTTACCAACCATCCCAGGACACCAAGGCCTCAGGCAAGCCATTTAACTCTGCACATCACAAAAGCATTTCTGGGGAGAGGAAAATGCACTATAAGATAGAGTAATTAAATCAGATTTATCTTAACACCCTTTCTGTGTTCTAAGGCACTGATAACAGACCAGCACTGCAGAGTGTCTGAGCAAATGTAACTTTTTCCTCTTCAACAAACTGAGGACTAGAAAGCCGATAAAAGTGCTATTTCAGCTGTTTTAAGCAGATTATTGTGATTTTCTGAGAATCTGGCCTCAAGACCCAGGATCCCTTCTTAATAACATTTAATGCTACCATTATGTAATTGAATCTATTTTGTCAGTGTAGTGGGAATATCATTAACTATAATTTATTTCACTGTCTTCTAGCTTTCAGACACTCAAGTCTCAGAAACACAACACTAGAAACTTGAAGCAGGGAGTGGACCTGATCCTTCCCCACTCCCACCCTCTTCTTGTGCCAGGCTGAGTTCACACACTGCAGTGTTATCCATTTCATTATCACCAAGACTCTGGAAGCTTCAGGTTCTCAGAGAGATCTGTAGGGGGTCTCTGTCAATGCCTTAAACTCCCAGATGCTGAGTGACATCCCTGATTTGTGGAGTCTTGACTGAAGCCCAGAGCAGTTTGGGAAATGCAATCAAATCAGAAGATGGTACATTTTACATCGGTTGCCCCCTTGACATTAAGTACCTGGCACTTTGCCTCCTAACGTGCAAGTAGCCACATTATTATTGAAACCACATGTTCATTAGCAAGGTTGGCATCAACTCAATATCCACTGTCCAAAGTTAATGTTATATTCTGTTATAGTCCAGACGAGGGGACAGTGTAGGATACAGTTGGGCATGAGAACAAAGTCTTGTTTGATGAAATCTGAGTCTTCAACTGTTAGAAATATGATCCAGTTTCTATCTCAACATATGTCTGCACTGATATTACAGAGAGGGACATGTTTTGAAAGAAAATACCATTCTTTCAGTGTTATCTTTGCAAAATTATATTTAATTCTTTCCACCATTTTCAGGGACAACTGGAGTCCACTGGCTTCTTGCTGTGCTAATCACTTCATCCCTGGAGATTCATGCAGGAGTGTTTCACTTTAAAAAGGAGTGACTCAGAATCATTGCTTTCAATTAAGAAAGCCTGAGAGAGTTCTGAGAACAGTGTTCTCTTTTTTTAGTAGTAGAGAGGAGGAGGGGTGCTAGCATAGGAAGGAAAGGAGGAAAGAAGAGAGAAGCAAAAGAATGTAAGCAGAAAAACTACCTGTGTACTCAAAATGAAATAATTTAATGCGTGCACTATTTTCATAAAATTTAATTCAGATTGCACAAGTTCACAGCTTTACAGACATTAATTATATACAATGAGTATTTCATTTTTCTGCTCTATCCTGACAGAAAGACATGCTGGATTTTTAAAAACTTTCTATTATCATTATTGTTATTATTACTTCTCATGTGTGCATCTCACACATAAGTCAGAAGCCTTGGATCTTCCTGTATCATTTACTGGGAAAGCAAACCCACTT
Source organism: Craseonycteris thonglongyai (assembly GCA_004027555.1). Lineage (NCBI taxonomy): Eukaryota > Metazoa > Chordata > Mammalia > Chiroptera > Craseonycteridae > Craseonycteris > Craseonycteris thonglongyai. The sequence goes on along the minus strand of PVKE010027294.1, from coordinate 8,937 downwards.
TTCACATGTGTGCTTGAACAAAACTGCCAAATTCATTTGTTTAAACCCATTATTTGTATTGCTTTTCAAAAGAGTTTCTTACAGCATAGCACATGTTCAAGTCTCTCTTATCTATGTGTCAATCATAGAGCACAATTTTACAAATTTAGACACCTACACTGTGGGAAATGGATTAAAGTATTTTATGTGTGCTGCTGGAAACAGTGTCATTGAAGACCAGGGTTTTTTCCCACCGGATGATACATGAAATATTATAATTTTCCTGTGCATGACTAGAGTTATTACAATAAAATATTTTCAGAAATCTGAGGATGACCTAACCTCACAGTTTCTCCCCAAAGCGATATATTCCAACAAAAGGTAAACAGCATTCTGAGATCAGTGCAAAAATATCAGTCAGTAAATTATATTGGTGAGCAGATCATCCTCCCAGGGTTCCTTTCTGAGAAGATGAATCTGAGCCAGTGCTATACTGCCCTGAAGCAACATGAGTATTTAGGCCCCAATGAGAAAGAACACTAAGTTGTGAGAAAAAAAACAAACTGAAATTTATAATTTTTTTTACAAAAAAATCTGAATAAAATTAGGAATATTTTATTTATATCTTCTATCTCCTCCTTATGTATACTATATTTTTCTTCTGTCATCTGTTAGAGGAGCATGATCTTCATAGTACTGAAGGCCTTTAAAGGTTTTCCTGCAGCCTGTTGTCCTGAGACCAGGAAGGAAACATCCTGAGTTACTCAGTAAGCAGTGTTCTCCTTCTTTCTGGACTCAGGCCCCACCTGCATATTGGGTCTCCCGGAGCTCCCAGCACAAATAAAAATTTCAATGATTCACTTCTGCTTTTTACTTCACACATCAATTTAAAACAATTGGATAGAAAAACAATGTCCTTTTTTTCTGTTTAAGTGAAGGGTTAACCCTGACAAACAATGTTCTAAATGTGTTCATTTAAGCATGTGCTTGTATGTCTATTTGGAACCACTCTGCCCATGCTCATTTTCCATATGACCTTTTACAAGTAGCTAAGAAAGATGTCCATTGTTTCCTTGCATTTAGTGGGTTTGAAAACACACCCACAACTGAAAAAGGCAAGTCAGAGAAGGAATGCCTAAAGCAAAGATAAAGTATTCTCCACCCTCCACTAAAATGCCATTTATCCAGACAGTCATGAGCTAGTTGTTGATTTAGAAATTTTACCAATATCTGTAAAATACGTAATGAATTGGCTAGGTCTAACATATAGCTTGTGTACTTTCTTAGCCTCCGTTCAGGTCCTTACACACTCTTCTCATGTTATCTAGTTGTTTTACCAAGCAAAAATTGGCCCACCTAGTGAGCTAGTGCCAAAGCTTACTTTACTTATTACAGGGGAGGGTGGAGGCAAAAAAAGAAAACAGAAAACCATAACTTATTTATTAAAAAATTGTGTATTTATTCATACACATTTGAACTTCAGTCACCTTCAAAATACTCTCTATTGAATGCAACACACTTATTGAGATGCTTTTTTCATGCTCAGAACAGTTTCTTTTAACTCATCTATTTTGATGTCTTTTAGTGCTTCTGCCATTTTTTGTTTGGTTGACCTGTTCCATATCAGGAAAATGTTTCTTTTTGAAGACTTTTTTCATCATGATAAAAGAGTCACTCAAGGGTGAGAGCAGGTGAATAGGGAGGGTGGGGCATGGAAGTTATGCCATTTTGGGTAAAAAACGGCTGAACACCCAGCTTGGTGTGGGCAGGTGCACTGTCATGGTGGAAGAACCAGTCATCTGTTTGTCTAACTCAGGATGTTTCTTCTGAAAATTGTGATGCAACATTCTCAAAGCTTCCAGATAAAATGTTTGGTTGATGTTTGACCTAGAGGAACAAATATCAAGTGTACAATCCCTCTCACATCAAAGAAAAATAACTCCAGTTCTTTTAAGTCCCTCTCATGTGTGTGTGTGTGTGATATATGTAATATATTTATATATTGTATTATATATACAGAGTGAGATGATGATGATGGTGATATTTAGATAGATGATAGATGACAGATAGATAATTAGATGATGATGATAGATAGATGATGATAGATAGATAGATAGATAGATAGATAGATAGATAGATAGATAAGCAGTCTAGTGACCCAGCTAATAGGGAGGGAGGTTCTGATAAGCAGGCATCTGACTTTGCACATACATTAATTAGAGGAGCTAGTCTCCAAAGATAAATTCAAACAATCCCATTCTTCATTGTATAAACATGCTACTCCTGTCATCAAGAAATGGAATATATTTTTCCTACCACTAAATCTTGTTTGGCTCTGTGATTGCTTTCACCAATGAACAGGGAAGAAAGGTCTGGGACTTCCAAGTCCAGGCATTAGTAAAATCTGGCACCTTCTTCTTCCTTCTAAAAGCCTTGGGTTGCCATGTTCAAAGTCCAGGACACCCTGCTGGAAAGAATGGTCATGGGGACAGTTTCAGAAAGCTGAACATGGGAGAAGTAACATGGAGGAGCAATTAGATGAAACATTCAGCACAAGTCACAGCTCCAGCTTCCATGTATTTGGGAAACTACACAGAAAATTGCCATGCAAGAATAGAACTACCCAGTAGAGGGACCGTAAAATATAATGATTGTTGTTTTTATCCATGAAGTTTGGAAGTGGTTTCTTGTAGTAATTAATAAATGAAACAATATTCTTTGAAATGGCTTTTTTTTGGTGTATTTTGGCAAAATAACAGCTTCAATTTTTAAATAGAACACCACTTAAAAGATAAACATTTGTTGTTTCTTTTTTAGTTTGTTTTTTGTTGATTTGGGTGGCAAATGAGTAGAAATAGATCAACTAGTTCTCATACAATAATATTTGAATGAGCTTGGTAGAAACATCTAAATTAAATTACTTTAAAAATACAAGTGATCTGTCAAATAAGGGGAAAGTATTTGGCATAGGTTGTTTAGGACTTTAGCAATTCCAGGAAGCATTTTGAAGTTCTCACACACTTGGTTAACAGCTTCTATACCTAATGCCTGGCCAGTGTCTTAAGAGACATTCCCTAATTTTTCTAAAACTGTTTATCACAGAAAATTTCAAAAGTATTCAAACTTAGGAAAGTATAATAAATCCTGTGTTCCAATACTCAATTTCAACAACTATCAACTAACCACCACTTTTGTTTCATCTATGCCCAAAGCCACCCACCCATCCTTTGCTTACTTGAAACCCATCCAAGAAAGCATATCATTTTGCCCATACATTTTCTAAACATTTTTAGATAAAAGATAGATTTTTTAAAAAAACAAAACCACAAAATCATTATAATATTAAAAAAAAATGTTCAACAGTGATCTCTTAATAGTCTCAAATATCCTGTTAGTATTTAAAGTTTTGTTTTTATTAATTGAAATTCAAATAAGGTCCATGCATTTCTATAGGCTGATATGTTTCCTTAATCTGTAAGATCCTTCCTTTTCTCCTTTTTTCCCTTGCCATTTTGTTGGTGGGTGTGTGTGTCTGTCTGTTTAGTGGTTGGGGGAGAGTGTGTGTGTGTGTGTGGGGGGGGGTGTTGGTAGTGGTAGTGGTGGTACTGGTGGTGAGGTGGTGGTGGTTGTTAAAAATACTGAATTCTTCATCCTACAGTTTTTTTTCTCAATCTAGTTTCATGGACTATATTACCTGGCCTCATTTAACATGTTCTGCTCTTCGTTGGAATCCTGTAAAATAATAATTAGAAACAACAGGAATCAAGTTTGATATTCTGGCAAGAATACTTCTTAGTAGTAATGTGAAATTCATTCTAGAGGAACATACAATTTCTAATTGTCTCTCTTTTGGTGATATTAGCAACTATTGATGTTTATTGCCTAGATTCACTGTTTCATTAAGGGTTGCAAAATGATGATACTTCAATTCTCTTATTTCTTTTCTATGTATTGTCTAGAATCCAACTCAGGTATCTCTCTTCATCAGTTGCTGGTTTACCTTGAAGTACTTTTAGTGTAAAAAATGGACATTAGATGCTTGATACTTTTTTTCTATTTACCATTCCTAAAAATAATGAATTGGTTCCCTAAGTCTTTCAAAGGTAACCAATGTGATGTTCTCAGTGTCATTAGAATTCATGGATTTAAATATATTTGGTGTATCATGATTCATGGACTTTTCTTAGTAATGCTCAAAATTTAGGCAATGGGAACAACCTCAAAATGGTTACTTTTGAACAGAACCTAATAGTCTTATGGCTTCCTTGAGCTTCCTTGCTTTCTGCTATAAGATGTTTCAGGCTAACCTTCTACATTCCCTGTCCTCAATCAGTCCTTTCTCTGAGTCCTGGTTCCTTTTATTGGAAAATGAGACTCAAAGAACACAATCTTAATCTTTTACATACGCATTATTACTAGATTGGTGATTGTTTTTATTTCTTTGCATTGAAAAGATGGTGGCTTTTTCTTTTTTTAACATGTTGTTACTTTTTGAGATAACATAAAATTCAATGTAATACTACTGTATTTTTACTTGACCAACTTCATTTTACATTTGTATTTCCTTTTTCCCATTCCAAAAAACCCAGCAGTCACTGACACCACAATATATTGTTAAACTTGGTTTACATCAACCTGATAGCTAACTACTATCTCAATGTAATTTGTGTTTCCATTTCTCTTACTGTGTACGAGACTGAATATCTTTTCATACAGCCAAGTTCTTGTCTTTCTCTGTGAATTATCTCTATCTGATTTTTCTATAGGGTATCTTTTACCTTTCTGTTTCTAGAAGCTGCTTTTATGTAAGGGATATAACCCTTTGTCTGTGATATAAATTGCAAATACTGCCTGCATTTTTGTCATTTGTCTTTTTGCCTTTTTTTGTGTTAGGTTTTGTTTTTGTTTTTTGCCATGCAAAATTTATTTGTATTTATCTTATTAAATGTATCAATCTTTTCTGTTATTGTTTTTGAATTTTGAGTCATAGAAAAGTTTTCTCTACTGTATTTTCTTTGGCTCTTTGTTGTTAATTTTAAAGATTTATTTTATTGTTTTTGACAGCAAAAGAAAGAGACAGAGAGAGACAGAGAGAAGGGAGAGGACCCAGAGCAGTCTCTATAGTTGTACATTATCATTTTTCCACATGGTTTCGTTCCACACAGATGGAAAAGGGGACTTGGGGGGGTGGGTGGAGGGTACACAGGGCAGGAACTGAGCTGGGAGCTTCCAGCATGGGAGGCACTCCCTGGTGAGAACTGAACTGGGAGCCTTCCCACATGTGAAGTACACCCCAGTTCAGCATATGGGTCTCCATGGGCCAGGGCCAGGACTCAATCCTCAGACCCCAGGGCTGCAAATGAGCACTCAACCCTCTGAGCCATCCTGGTGTCCCCTGGTAAATTTTTTATATTTAAACCTTTGATGCACTTTAAATTTATCTTGCTGTGCAGTATGAGGAATGAATCTAATTTTACTTTTTTGCATAAAACCATCCAGTTTTCTCACAACATTTTTTAAAAGTCCATCTCTTTCTCCTATGATTTGCATAAGTAATTAAATCTATTTTTGAATTTTCTATTCTGATTCATGGGTTTAACTATCTACTCATGTACATAAACCATTCTCTTTTTATTATACAAGCTTTATGTATTCTTGTAATAACTCTGTTCTCTATTTTTGTTCTTTTTCTGGCTATTCTTGCTTGTTCGTAGTTTCAAATAAACTTTTAAATTCATTTTTAGAGTTGATTATAAAAAATAAAAAATACTTGATAGTATTAACTGCACAAGCTAACTTAAGAAGGATTGGCTATTTTTATAATGTTGAATCATTCTATCCAAGAACATAGAATGTCTTTTTATCATTCAAGTTTATTCACGTTTTGGGGAAGAACATTTATAGTTTTCTTCATATATTTTTAAATACACATCTAGGCATTTTCTTTTATTTCATTTCCCTCCATTTCATTCCATTTTATTTTATTATTTTATTTTATTGGCCATTTTAAGTGGAGGCATCTTTCCATTATATTTATTAAAGTTTTTGCTTTTATGTTTAAAGGTTGCTTTTTTTTGCATGCTGATTTTATGATACGAAATTCTATGAAATTCTTTTATTGTTTATAATAGTTTTTCAATTGATAGCTTTGAGATTATCAGACATTTCATCAAATATACTATATAACTAAAATAATTTTACCTTTTTCTTTCCTAATCCTTCCTACTAATGACCCTCTTTATTCTAGTTGCGTTGACTGATACCTCCAACACAATGTTAAATGGTAATGATGACAATGTGCATCCTCATCTTATTTCTGATTCTGATTTTAGCAAGAAACACAAGTATTTTTCTTTTAAGTAAGAGGCTTTAACACTGAGTATACTATTATGTTTTAAAAGGATCCATCAATCCCTGTTCTGTTGAGTCTTTCATAACATAAAAGAATGATGACTTTTGACAAATGCCTTTTCTGCACCTATAGATACTTATAATTTTTTTCATCTTTGGATTTCCTAATATTGAATAAATTTTATATTCCTGGAATAAACCATGCCAGGTTAAGATATATTATTATTTTTAAATATGCTGTTAAATTTAGTTTGTTAATATTTTATTTAAGAATTTTTATCACTAATAATATGTGAGATTATACTGTAATTTTGGGGGGAGGGGCGGTGCAGCTTTTAACCAGATTTTGGGGTCAATACTTCTAATTTTATAAAACAAATTTGAAAATCATCCTGCTTTTCCTATGCCCTGATATAGATTATTAGAATTGAAATTATCTTATCTTTGAAGGTTTTTGTATAATTCTCCTGAAAGAGCCTGGTGCTTTTATGTAGGAAAACTCTTTATAATTATACAGTGATACCTTGGAATTCATTTTTTAGTACTCATCATGCCCCCTGGAACCAATTAATGATGAATACCAACATAACACTGTACCTTAATGATTATGTCTTTTAGATCTTCAGTATTCTTATAATATTTTTATCCACTTAAACTATCTTAAGATTGGAGTATTTATGTTTATGTTCCTTGTTGCTGTATTTAATGAATTTTATTGCTGTATTATTGGAAATGTAGAAATTAATAACTATTATATTTTATTGTTGATTGTAACCTTTAGTATCACAAAAATATTCTTTTTCTCTTTCAACATCTTTAGTCTGAGCTTTTCTTTGTCAAATATCAAGATAACAAGCCCTACTTTCTTTTTATAAATTTGTTTACCTTCTGAATATCTTTGTTAGGTATACCATTTGTATATAACATAGCATTAGATTTTGCTTTGTTAGACAATCTCAATGGTTTTATTTTAATAAGTGAGTTAATACTGTTTACATTTACTGATATATTCAATTTATTTGGTTTTAATTTATCATAGTGTGTGTGTGCACGTACACCCGTGCACACACACTCATGCAGTATATTTCCAGTCTTTCAAAATGTTAAGAGGATATATCTTTTGATGTTTAGGAAGCTTATATTTTTGTTCTAATGACTAACTTTGTACTAATACAATTATCTCTCAAGTTCTTTTTGTTTGTTTGTTTGTTTATTGGTTCTCTATTATGCACAGTATTGAAATGGGACAGTCAATACTTGTTCTATTCTTTCTATTTCTCTAGAAATAGAAAGTTGAAATAATATCCTTTTATTTCCAATTTTTAGCTATAGTCATTAGTGGACTTATTTTACTTACACTAATAATTTCCTAATTGTCTCCTAAATTATTTTCAATTGTATGTCTACCTTGTAAGAGCATATAGCCATTAATATATCATAAAATGCCTCCCTCTTAAATATTATATAATCTTAACTCATCAGATAAATATATATTTAATGTTTTCTTTGGGGGGGTGGTATTTCATTGTTTTTGACTGTGAGAGACAGGAACAGAGAGAAGTAGGAGGACCCAGAGCAGTCACCATAGTTGTACATCATCAATTTTTTATATAGTTTTATTCCACATAGGTAGATGGGGGGCCACCCGCATGGGAGGCATATCCCCATGAGCTGGGGATTAAACCGGGGGCCTCCCATATGGGAAGCTTGCCTGGCGATAACTGAACTGGGGGCCTCCCATTTGGAAGCACACCCCAGTTCAGCATATGGGTCTGAACGAACCAGGCCCAAGATTCAATTCTTGGACTCTAGGGCTGCAAAGTGAACACTTAACCCACTGAGCCATCCCAGTATCCCCTATATTTAATATTTTCAATCTAGTCCCTGCAGTCACTTTTGTTGTCTGAGGCTTATATTTTAGTAGCCTTCATGAAATCTCAAGGGAACAATATTCTAAGTTATTCATATATTCATAACACTTTGCCTACGATCTTTATAATTCAGAGTCTGAGAAGATATTCTATCTTTGCCTCACATTTTAATTCTTGACTTTTTTAAATGTGTTACTCTATGATCTGCTCGAATAAAGTTTTGCTTTTAAGAAGTCATATGTTTTTTTTTGCTCATAGATATAAATAAAATTTGTGTGTGTGATTGTGTGGTGAACATTTTTAACATCTTACACAATCTGATGTCCTTTCTCTTTTCTGTGACTTTATCTTTTTGCTCGAATGATTAAAGCTGTCCTTTTTTTTCTTTCCTTTTCTTGAAGTCCACAGTTTCAGTGGAATATATCTAGTCAGTTTGCAATATTACCTTTCAATAACTATTTTCAAGTCAGGAAATTTCTGTCATCCTCCAAATTTCAATCATAGTTTTGAATGCTTTTTTTATTCCATTGCTCTGGTTCTCTCCTTGGGGGGCTCACATTGTATATGTATTAGATTTCCTTTGCCTATATTTTATAGAAGTTATGTTTTTCAATCATTTTAATCTCTTTATTCTGTTAATATTTTTAACTTTTTACTTCTTTCTCTCTATTTTTTTTAAGATTTATTTTATTGTTTTTGACAGAGACAGAGAGACACAGACAAAGGGAGTCAGAGA
>PVKE010027293.1:0-21704 GCA_004027555.1 Craseonycteris thonglongyai | reverse complement strand
TTCAGTGCATAGTTATTTCTATTTTACTTTTGACAGATAGAGAGAGAGACAGAGACAGAGACAGTTAGAGAACCGAACTGTGGGAACTCCGCAGTTCAGCACGTGGGTCCTGCCTGGGCCGGAGCCGGGATTCGATCCTCGGTCCTCATGGCCTCAAAGCGAGCGCTCAACCCGCTGAGCCGTCCCGGCTTTCCCCACCAATGTCTTCTTACCTAAGGAGTTTAGAGAAAGCTTAGACAAAACATGGCAGAGGGGTGTATTAGCAACATTCTCTGGGGTACAGGGAGGTACTGATCCCTGGTCATAAACCTCACCTAGAGATGCATCATTGCACATGGTAAGGTCTGAATGACTGAGGTTTTCATCTGGAAGCATAATCGTCTCTTTGTAACCTAGTCTGCGACTTGCCAGAGACCACTCATGGTGCAGCTTAGTGATTCTAGAGCATACACAACACAGTATACTTAGGGGATAGAGTATATTTAGGAATTAAACATACCCTCATCACTGATAGACTTTCCAGGCTAGTAAATCCGGGTTCCAAGTACGTTACTGAGCTCAGGGCTGCGGTCTTAGATCTTTCTCCCCCAAAGTCTCTCAGAGTCCAGTGAAAAGATCTCCGATCAGCCCTGGGGCTGATAAGGGAAGATGATTTCAAAAAGGAACTTGAACAATGAAAGAACTGCAGGCTTAGCAGTAACAATTATAGGAGGCACTTATGTAGTATTTCCTATGGGCCAGACGCTGTTTGGTGTGCTCTGCATATGCTCATCTGTTTAATGCTCCTACAACCATGTTCCATTACGATCCTCATTTTCCAGATGGAGAACTGGAATGCAGAGAGGTTGAATTCTTTAAATCAAGGCCACATAGCTAATGAATGATGGAGCTATGATTTGAACTCGGGCAGAGTGGCTCCAGGGACCAACCCTAACCATTGTGTGACACCACCTCTCTATGGCAACTAACTGCTGGGCACTTTATTCTTACCTAGTTACTTGTGTCACCATTCATTCACTCATTCATTCATATAAAGAGCTCAAGAGATGAAAGGGTTAAATCCAAAGTCACATAATAATTTAGGGGCTTTTGAACCCATGGTTTTCAGATTCTGCTGACTATGCCATTTTTCATTCTGATATTTGGGGTATAACACATGGCTGGATTTTTCTGCAAGTTGGCTTATCCCACCCAGGATGGTCAAAGAAAATGGCACAAATTATTTCCTTGTGTCTCACCCTGGCAATGGCACAAAATCATGTTTTTCTAAACTTCAATGACTCTACCAAATATTGCCTTAAAATGATCCATATATTCAAATATTATTTTCTAAAAAGTTAGATTCCTTGTTTTTTTTTTCTCTGAACTATAATTTGACACTCATTTGTCTCCTACTGCTAAAGCACTAAAAATTAGTATTTTCTTTTTTGTCCCTGTTTAAAATTTTTATTTTATTCTGAAGAAAACTTTAAACCATCTGTACCTATGTTGGCTTTCATCATATAATATACTTATTCAAAAAGCTCTATAGAATTGACCAAAGTTAAGTTACCTTCCATTAACATCATGTCTTCATTTATTAGTCATGAAACTTGAGGATCTCATTCACTCAGCTCAATTGACTTATTAAAGTACTTGTTCTGGCCATAAACATAGGCTTTCTGAGAATTTTGATGAATATATTGTTTCCCATTTTATTTAAAATGATTAAATCTGAAAGTCTTATTTTAGTTATGAGACAACAATAATTTTAGAGAAGACAATCTATTAGATTGTCTAAAGGAACTGGAAAAGGCAACAAATTGGTTTCTCCCCCATAGTTCTACCAATATCTTGAGTTTAACCCATTGAGTCCTATTACTTTTTTTATTTCTGCCTTCTAGACATGTAAGATAATGAATCTGTGTTTCTCTAAACCACTAACTTTGTGGTAACTTATTATAACAGCAATAGGAAACAAATATACTTGCCTAAGAGACTGCTTAATCCCTGAATAAATACCATAAATTAGTTACATATGAAATCCTGACATAAATTGGCATTTTCAGAGCCTATACACCCAGTATTTCTATTTTCTGAGCTAATATAAAATCCTTCTTGTACTAGAGACATCCTGACTCTCTGCCTCATTATTATTATTTTGAAAAGTGTATTTTACTTTTCTTTTCTCAGTTCCTTTGAAATTTCATAGCTAGTACTCAAGAGTTCTTATATTTTTCCTTCAGCTCTGAAGAGAAAATCTTTTTTTTTTTTTAAGATTTATTTTATTGTTTTGAGAGGAGCGAGAAGGGGAGAGAGAGAGAGAGAGGGAGGGAGGGAGGGAGGGAGAGAGAGAGAGAGAGAGAGAGAGAGAGAGAGAGAGAGAGAGAGAGAGAAAGTGGGAGGACCCAGAGCAGTCTCCATAGTTGTACGTCATTAGTTATGGCAGTTTCATTCCACACAGGTGATTGTGGGGCTGCATGGAGCAGGAACCAAACTGGGGCCTTCTGGATGAGGGGTGACAACCCTCACCGCTAAGCCATCTGGACAGTTACCAGTCACGCTGTAGTTCAGCATATGGGTCTGCACGGGCTGGGGCCAGAAATTGAACCCTGGACCTATGATTGTGAGGAAAGCACTCGGCTATCCTGACATCCCCTGTGACTAGAAAGACGTGCATTTGGATTATTCTTTATTCATTTCCTCTGCATATCTCCATTTCTACTTAGCAAAGCTTTTGCCATATTAACAACATCCAACTAATATATCCTGTCTCTTTGTAAAAATACTTAAATTGTGGTAACATATACACAACATAAATTTACCATCTTAACCATTTTAGAGGTGCAGTTTGTAGTGTTAACTACACTCATATTGTTGTGCAACCTATCTTCAGAAGTCTTTCATCTCGCTAAACTGAAACTACTCATGGACAACTCCCCTTTCACCTCCCTCCAACCCCAACAACCACCGTTCTATTGCACCGCCTCCTTTTGGAAATGTTTCTTGATTACTACCATCAGAAGAGATTTCTCCCTCTGTGCAGTTCCAGCAGTGTGCTACGTTTCACTAGGCTGTCATATATTGCCACACGGTGGTGTTATTTTGACACACCTTTTGTTGGTTTTCATCTCTTCTGTGTACCACATCCATTCTCCCTTCTTTACCCTCTTCTGTGTCCTTTGCAGCTAACTTGTCTGGACTCCTTCTGCGGGCTGCCTCACTTTCTGGCCTAATGGAGGTGTGAATAGGAGGTTAGAAGGAAAGGAGAGAAGTGAGTGAGTGAGGTATTGGGTTGAACTAACACAGCTTACTTGGCTGCAGTTGGCTGGCTGCCTCTATCCCACAGCTCCTATGTGGTAACCTGCTGTGCCCACTATTCTCTTCTGCTCTCCTCCTTTCTCCTTAGGACTGGGGGTAGTAGGAATCTCTGCTGTTACAATCTTTGGAGGTATTGTACCTTGGTCACACTCTTGTAAACAGTCCTTTTTTACCCATCTGGGGTGGGTGGTCTGCTTTCTGTTGTGATCATGGCTTTATAAGCTTTCAGAGAATGTCTTTATCATACTGGTTCTGCTCTAACTCTGCTCCTTCCCTTGGTCCACTGGCCATGTTTTGGACGAGGAAGATTTGTCAATAAACAAAGCAAAAGATTTTTAAAAAGACCAAAAAATTGACTTTTCCTGGGTGAAATACCAAATTCAAAAGATAAACAGCTCATAGAAAGGATTAAGCTGTAAATTAAAGGTATTATATTTTACCCATCAAAGTCTTTAGAAGAACTAAGTAAATTCTTTCAATCAGAACATATATAATTCTTTACCTTCCCCCTTTTAAAATGATCTATCATATAGTCCACATTTTCCCTCAATAAAATGTGTTTTCTATCTTATGGCTATTTTTCTCAGATAATTCTTTTTGTTTGTTTGCTTTTGTTTTGTTTTTTTTTAGAAAAGACATCATTAGATATGAGTAACTTTTTCTTCTGTAGGAGATATAGTTCTCAGAAAACAACATTCTTAAAGTTCTTTTTTTTTTTTTTTTTATAAGTCACAGTACTTTATTTATTTTATTTTTGACAGAAAGAGAGAGAGATACAGAGATAGAGACAGAGAGAGAACTGAACTGTGGGAACTCCCCAGTTCAGCATGTGGGTCCGCCTGGGCCGGAGCCGGGATTCGATCCTCCGTCCTCGGGGCTTCAAAGCAAGCGCTTAACCTGCTGAGCCATCCCAGCTTTCCCAGAAAACAACATTCTTAACGATTGCACATTCATGGCATTTGATAACAAAATTACATCTAGGTAAGTATGATACAGAATTACTTCCTGACAACTTTTCTAAGAATTTTATGACTCTTGTTTCAAATATTTTCTTGTTTTTTTTTCTGAAAGACACAAGCTTTCGGAACAATCTGGCCTTTTTTCCTACCTCAGTATACCACTTCTGCTATTGGATTTGCTGATTGGCTTCAGAGAACTTTCTGTGGTGCTGGGATGAACTTGTGGGCCTGGAGCCCTAGGGGTGCTATTATTACCATTATCACCAAGAGGCTGCTAAAACACTTAGGATAGAGCAACATTTTTCACTGGGTTCATAATCTTCAGGTTTCTCATTACAACCTTCTTTGCCACTGATCTTTAACCACTGGATGAAATCCCTGTTCCCTTTGTCTCTGAACTCTTCTGATATTCTTCTGCTTCTATTCTTGGTAATGGAGTGCACCAAGACTTAATTTTATGTTACACGCATGGCTCATTAGAAGACTGTAGATGTGTTTGTAAACTGCCATTGTCAGCTTTTTACCCTAAATAGTCTTTTAATCAAACAAATAGCATTCTACTAAAAAAAAAAAAAAAAATGACACTTTTCACTCAGCCCCATTTTCAGACAATGTCTGGAAGGACAAGATTGAAAATGAACTTGGAGAAAAGGTCTCCTACAGAGATACATTAAACAATATATGGGGGATGCTGGGATAGCTCAGCCATTGAGTGTTTGCTTTGCAATTGTGAGGTCTGGGGTTCAATTCCTGGCCCGGGCCTATGCAAACCCATGTACTGCATTGCAGCACAACTGGTAACCACCAGGATGGCTCAGAGGCGAAGGTTCATGCCTCCCGTTTCGGAAGCCCCTGGTTCAGTTCCCGCCCTATGTGGCCCTATGTGTCCACCTGCAGTGAATGAAACCATGTCACAACTAATGATGTACAACTATAGAGACTGCTCTGGTCCCCTTCTCTTTCTGTCACCTTTCAAACTTCTTTCAAACAAACAAACAAACAAACAAAAACCTTGGGGATGCCAGTATAGCTTAAAGGTTGGGTTCTTGCCTTGCAGATGTGCCAAGTGGAACAAGACAGACAAAAAAAGGACAAATACTGCATGATTGCACTTATATATATATGATAAGTAAAATAGTCAAACTCATAGAATCAAAGAGTGGAATGGTGTTGGCCAGGGACTATGGGTAAGAAAAATAGAGTTGTTAATGAATAATATAACATTTCAGTTATACAAGATGAATACATTCTAGATATCTATTGTATAATTTGTGCCTATATTTAACAGTACTGTATTGTACCCTTAAACATTTGTTAGAAGAGTATTAATAGATCTCATGTTAAGTGTACTTACCATAATAAAAAAAAAAGTGACTGTCTTAAATTTCAAAGTGGTTGAATCAATTTACACACTCACCAGTTCATATAAGATTCTGTTGCCACTCTTGAAAACACCAACTAGTTCAATCATCTTAATTTTAGATATCCCAGTGGCTATGTAGTTGCATATACTTGTAGTTTTAATAAGTATTTTCTGATGACTAAAGATGTTGAGCATAATTTCATATGCATTTTGGCCACATACATATGAGCTTATTTTTAAGTATCTATTCAAGTCTGTTTTTCTCATTTTGATAGAGTTGCTGCCATACTTATTTTTTATTGCAGTCTTTGTTTTTTTATTCTTATTTATGTGAAATAATTCTTTATGTGTTTTAAACACTACTATTTTGTTTACTTTTTATAGTCCCTCCCAATTTGTGACTTCTTTTTTTCCACTTTATTATGTATTTTTTGGAAGTACAGAGTTTAAGTTTAATAAAGTTGAATGAATCTACCTACTCTTGCCTCATATATAAGAAATCTTTCTTGATTCCCCCAAACAAAATAATAGTCCTGCACTTTCTTGTAAACTTTTAAAAGTTTAAATTGATATTTGAGTTTTTAATTTACCTGGAACTGATTTCTGTATATACCTAGAGATAGAAACTAGGCACACATATATTTTTTTATTAGAATACCTGTTGTTCCAACTTTGGATATTTAATAGACTATATGCGTAGCTCCAGATTTGCAGTACCATCTGTGGAACACTGGGTTTCCACAAGGTTTGAGTGTCTATAGATTCCCTATTTTCTTTGCATTCACTAATACAAGGCTATCTTAATTATGGTAGCTTTATCCTAAGTCTTAATATCTTGGAAGAAGATCCTTGCTATATTCAGCACCTTGCTCTTCCATGGAAATTTTACAATCTGTTTATCAAAATCTACAACATAATAGGCATTTATACTAAAATTGTATTGATTCTATTAATCATTTTAGAGAAAAGTGATTCTTTGTTTTGTTTTTTTGTCTTCCTCAAAATGAATTTATTACGTCTCTTTATTTGTTTAGGACTTCTTTAATATCTTTCATTAAAGTTTCATCGTTTTCTTAAGTTATTACATATCTTTTGTTAGACATATATATATATAAATCTAATTTTCTTTATTTATTTTTAATTGTTAAGTTTATTAGGGGTGACATTGGCTAGTAAAAATTGCACAGGTTCCAGGTATACATTTACATTAACAATAAAAATATAAATACAAAATATTAATAGGAGCCAATTTTATTACATGGTAAATTTTATAGTTTTGGTGTTTCATATCTTAGCTAAAAGAACAATCAGTAATTTTTTTTCTGCCAAATCTCCTGGAAATTAATATTTAATTAAAGTTAAGAAGCAGTTTACTGAAACTTCTGAAATATTTTATTAAACTAATATGTTATTAAAATGAATGTTAATAACATTTAAAAATTTTTACAAAAGTTGTCATTATTCCAATTAAAGATTTAAAAATGAAAGTGGAAATGAATACAAGCAAAATTTTTGTACAATATTTTTCTTCAATTATCTAAAGTGTCAGAGGAAGTTGGAGGTTTCAGAATTATTTTCATTCTATATACTTTTTTTATATTTCTTTTAGGAAATCCACATTTGTTAAAAAGGTACCCAAACAAATTAGAATTGGCTCTTTAATCTTCTTTGGACTAAATTTTGATTCCACTATTGTTAAAATAATTTTTTATTTGCAATCAATTTCAACAACACAGGGCACACTTGAAAGACAATTGAAGGTTTTGTTTGTTTGGCTTTGTTTTTCCTTTTTTGAGAATTCTGTATTAAACCTATTATTAAAGCTCCAGGGATGCTGGGATAGTTCAGCAGGTTGAGCTTGCCTGGCAACTGTGAGGTCTGCGAGTTGGGTCCTGCCCGGCCCCATGCAAACCTATATGCTTTGCAATTGTGAGGTCTGGGGTTCAATTCCTAGCCCGGGCCTATGCAAACCCATGTACTGCACTGCAGAACAATTGTTAACCACCAGGATGGCTCAGTTGACTACAGTTAACTTTATATGAGAAACTCAATTTAAAACAACTGGTAACCTCTGAGCCCCATGGTGAATGAAGGCTTTCTCCCCACCCTGTGGGAGGCCCTTGGTTGGGTCTCTGTCTCATGTGGTCCCACATCTACCTTTGTGGAACAAAACTATATCACAACTAATGATGTACAACAAAGGAGACTGTTCTGGGCACCCTCCCATCCCCTGCTCACACACACACACACCTTCTATCAAAACAATAAAATAAATCTTAAAAAGAAGTAAAGCTCCAGGGTTTCATCCTGATACTGATCAGTTATCAGTATCATTTTACATCATGATTGATTCTTAGCATTGTATTTCCAGAGACACACTTACATACTAGATTGTTCCAATGCTACTTTAAACTTTCTGCATTAAAATCACAGTTGTAGCCATTCTACATCTTTCTCACCTAAGCCTAAATAGTTTGTAGACACAGGAACCAATATTCCTAGGTGACCTCAGCTATTCCACAAGTGCTCTAAGATGCACGTACTCATAATATGCTGATTGGATAATGCATAGCTTCTTTTCTATCCCGGCTTGGGTCTTATCTGTTGCAAGAATTCTACATTCTATTTGATTGCAGTTGACTTTATATGAGAAACTCAATTTAAAATTATTTCTAAAGTTTATGCCTTTTTAGTGTTACTTGTTATTAGCTCTTTCTCTTTTCTGGTGATATATAGGAGAAATATTAGAATTTTAATTAAAAGAAAAATAATCAGAAATTGCATTCTAAGGGTCTGGTGATAGACTAGATGCCTATGAATATAATGAGCAATATTAACTAATGGACTTTCATATATATATATATATATATATATATATATATATATTAAAGATTTATTTATTGTTTTTGACAGAGAGAGAGAGAGAGACAGAGACAGAGACAGAGACAGAGAGAAGGGGGAGGGCCAGAACAGTCTCCATAGTTGCACATCATTGGTTTTTCCACATAGTTTCATTCCACAGGTGGGTGGGGCTGCACAGGGCAGGAACTGGGCTGGGGTCTTGCCCCGGTGAGAACTGAACTGGGGGCACTCTCCAGTTCAGCATATGGGTCCATGCGGGCCGGGGCCAGGATTCAATCCGTGGTCCCCAGGGCTGCAAAGTCAGCGCCTAACCCACGGAGCCATCCCGGCTTTCCCTGGACTTCCCTATATTAAAAATTAAATAATAAAATATTTTCACTTAAGAAATTAGAACATTCTATTTTTGCATAATTAAATGTTATCAAAATTTTCTCTAAATAATAAACAATAGTTTTAGTGAGACAATGATATAGTTGGCAAGAAAGTCCTGCATTTGATGTTTAATTACAAAAAACAAAACAAAGCAAAAAACCCAAAACAAAACATTTTGGAAAAGATACTGCTCTAAAAAGTAAACTGTTTCAAATTTATAATATTTCACATAACTACTCAAAGATAAAATAGAATGAATTAAAATTTTTACTCATTTTTTATTTGTATACAGGATTTCTTAAACCCAAAATGGTAAATTTGATATTTTTGAGCAACGCGGTGATGAGAAATCAAGCAACTTAATGGTCACATGATTCATACTTGAAGTAGTCCAGAGCGAACATTATATAATACTACTATGTCCTCAAACTATAATGAAATCGTCAGTTCTAGGTATATCTTCTTTCTCTGGCTATGTATATCAAAAATAATTAAATTTTTGACTTTCATAGCAATTTTAACCCTTATATGAAAGAATACTTGTGGGAGGGAATGTTATTAGGCCAGAGGCCTTGAATTTTGCAATATATTAGTTATATATTTATTGTATTTAATATTCAATTTATATGATTCAAGGAACATCTCTTAGTTTGTGAAATATACAATTAGCCTACTAAAAGCATTCAGTATAGCAAACAAATAACTTCAAATGAGGGTGAGATCAGGGGACAATGTCCTTCTTCTTTCACACACACTAGAGAAGAAAATGCAATTTAGAAACAGATATGAAAATTTGTTATTAAAACTAAGTTTCAATATGTACTAAACTGCACAACAGAGGATATGAAAAGCAGAGTAGGAAAATATTTTCTGCCAATGTACTTAGCAAAAATTAAGGAGAAAAAAATTGGTGAAAAATACAAAATATCTTGATCTATAGGAGTGTATAATGAGTCACGTATATACATTATCAAACCAACAAATATGTGGATAACTGTTCCATTTTATCACCCACTAAGGGGGAATTAATGATAAAAAGAGAATTAACACAACTACATGTTTCTATAATTACATGCCATATTAATTCTCTGTTGTGCCTTTGAGCATATATGCTTGCAGCTGGCTTTGCATTATTTGGAAGGCAACTGAAGGGTGCTGGAAAGACATCTCCAAAATATCTCCATCACCCAGATCATACAATGCCTAGCATTTCACTATTGTGTAGCCGTTCTTTATAAAGTGAAGGCTCACTCTCTCAGAAAACCAATGATGTGCCACTATGGAGACTGCTCTGGCCCCTCCCCCTTCTGGCTGTCTCTCTCTGTCAAAAAACAAAACAAACAAAAAAGATTATAGACCATAGGAGTGTTTTGTCAGGGGGGAAGGATTGCTCACATGGACATTGTGTTTTAGAAATAATGAATGACAGGGATTGGTGAAAAGAAAGACTATAATCCAGATACCAAAGTCCTCAGTAAATGTAGCATAAAAAAGCAGAGGTCCGCTGGTGACACTGATGAAGATGAACACAGGGCACAGCAGAATTTTTAGCGGCTCAAGTGAGAAGCAATTTTTAAATGAGTATCCAATGTAAAGAGAATGAATAGTGAGGAGAAAGATTTGCTCATGCAGGGAGAATGAACAGATTATTCTGAGGATTTATTGAGCAAAATTGTATCGTTAGAGGAGATCCAGGTTATATTCAGGGCTAATCGATGTCGGGAATAGTTAAGATTTTGTGTATCATAGAGAAGTTTCTTTGAAATAGAAGGGGATTCTTCATAGTTCCAATAAAAGGTAGAATTTGTAAGAGATTGATATCTCTGGGAGGAAGAAAATATGAATTTGATGGACAGTTTGTAATGTGGGTTATAGATCAAGGGCACTAGAAAGACAAACAATGCAGAGGAAGATGGGATGCACTTGAAAGTAACTAGGCTTGGGGTTCCAGCTGGGGCTTTGATAGCAAGTCGTTTGTTGCTGCTAATTCAGATACAAGCCTTCTAGGGGAGCTGAAGAATAGGAGGCAGACTGAAAAACAATATTAAGGTTTACTGTAGCGAAAAGAAACTTGGATAAAAATACAAATTAAAGGTTATCTAAGTGCAATAAATTTTGAAAGGGCATGATAATTTTGAGGGAAAATGAGAAAACTAATACAGCCTCTTTATTTTATAAATTTATCTTTTGTGTGACTCACTGACTTTGTAGTGATTAAAATGGCCTTAATGTTTTCCTCAGCTTGATTAAACCTCAGATAGACTTCTTCTGGTCTCTAGGTCCCTCCCTTGCATCCCTGGCTTTTACAGACTCCCCATGGCCTAACCCCAGAGGACCTTCCCCTCGTTCTTAGAGCATTCAATTCAGAACACTTGTAATTGTAAATTCTTTCTCTGCTCTTTAGAGATGTAGGTATTTTTAAACACCTCTTGCCAGTTTTGACAGTTTCCAGAACTATCTTTTTTGAGGACCTGGAAGCCATCTCTTTAAATATAATCATTATGAAAGATAGTGCACTTATTTTTCAGCCCCTGTGGGAGGGTACAAGCCTAATTTTAGTGGATACTTTGCTCCAATTAGAAGGCTAGCTACTGTCATGAAGATAGGAGAAAGTTTGCTTTTTCTTTGGGTGAGGCCAAGTAACAGACAGGTGGCCAGGGTTCCCTCACTCACCCAGCACTGAAAAGAGTCCCACCCTTTGTTTCAGGAAATTGAGCACTGACTGACTTTGGTCTCTCTTCCCTATTACAATAGACTTGAATAAAGTATCCCTTATCTGTCTAACGTTGTCTGCTGAATTTTTTGCTTTTACAGTAGCTTATAAATTTTTTCTGTCATTTCCCTAAAGACGGACTTTTCAAAAGTAAACTGTTTTCTTACAAAGGGCAGGAAAAATGACTTGAAATAGCTTAGGAGATTTGGTCATTCAGAGAATAGTTTTCAAACCTGTTAAAATTCCTGGAAACTGTTTTCACAGCAAGACAGGGGAAATATGTATTCAAGTTTTCTTTTTTTCCCGGTCATATTAGAATGTCACAGAATATTTACATTCAAGAGAAATAGAAGTTTGTCTTTGGATTACCAGTATTGACCTCCCACCCTTCAATGAGGCATTCAATGAGATGATTTAACCTTCCCCTAAGTGGGTCTCTGAGGACATTTTTTGTCCTTTCCAGAGAGGACTGCCAATCACAAATTATGTCCTCAGTAGGTGACCTCACCATTATGCTTTGCCATAAATGACAAATCAGGCATTTAGCCAATGCTTGACTGTGACAATCTTTACTATGTTTATAAAAGCAAATGTTGGGGTAATATGTGTTTGAAAATATAGAAGTGTGCTCAGTGAGACTAAAGATGATTATTAGGAAGCTTCCATTTGAAATCCTTGTCTTGGAATGCAGGCTTGAATATTTATGATTCAGACATTTTATAAATCATAACTGCTACTCAGTCTTCATCAATCAACATTAATTACCTTCCAGCAAGAAAGGAATGGTCTCAAGAGAGTTGAAAGCACAGGATAATGAATGAAAACAAACAAACAAACAAAAAGCAAAAAAAAAAAAAAAAGCGAAAGAAAACAAAGCGCAGTGTAGTCTACTTTGACTTGAGCATTAAACCCTTCTCTTAGAAATAATGTAGAGATGGGCTAGAGTATTGGCCTAAATTGGGGATGCAGACCTTGGCCTGAATCTTTGGAACTTACTCGAATCTTGTTAGTATCTTTGAAGAAGAAAGTAGAAGGTAATTAAAGTGGCTAGTCATTATTCTACGTGGGAGCAGCCTGGGCCCTTTACCATAGAAGGCAGTGCCATGCCTCTGTGCATAACCTAAATCAGCAACTCCTCCAACTTACAATCATGACCCAATCAGGGATTTCAAATCTAGATATCCTGTAACAACACCTTTTTGGTGGCAGAAAGACTCGTGAGATGTGAAGAGTGAATTTCCTCCCTCATTTGCTTCATAGGACTACATAGGAATAAAATAATTGTATTAACATTTACCCTTTCTGCCAAAGCTAATTATGTAATTTAAAACTCTTCAGACTACCATTGCTGTGTAACATAATACCTGGAAATGTAGCTATTAAAAATGATTGTTTTTTATTCTCATGGATTCCATGGATGAGGAATTTGGACAGGACACAGCAATTATGGCTTGCTTCTGCTGGGAAGACTAGATAACTGACATTGACTCAAAAGCCTGGGTCTGCAATCAACTGAAGCTTATTAACTCCTATGTCTAACAGTTAATTCTGGCTGCCTGGTGGGAACCTCAGCTGATTCTTACTCATGGCCCCTTTGTGAGACCTTGCTTTCCTCACAGGACAGCCCTCAGAGCAATCAAACCTCTTAAATAGCATTTCAGCATAGCATACCCAAAGCAAATGTCCCAGTGACAAGTTTATCATCTCTTCTGACATAGCCTTTATAGTCACGTAGTATTACTTCCACTGCATTGTACTGAATGTCATTGACTCACAAGCCTACTCACAATTCAAGGGAAGGAGATGAGTATGTTGTAACCCATGAGAAGAATAACCCACAAAGAGTGCCAAGTATGAGGGCCGAATTAGGAGTCTTTATTCAAAAACCAGCGATCACGGAGTACTAGTGTCTCTCAAAGACCCGTGCCCCTGAATGCATTAAGTGAGGGGTTTATAAAGGCAAAAATTACATCTTGTTCATCTGGTTGGGTTTAGCAAAAGCGCTTGTGCAGAAGCCAAAAATCATATTTCAAATTGGAATCCAGGAGCAGTTGAAGGGTTTACAATAGCCAGGGGCACCTGCAGCAATGGAAAATTACAAAGGTGGTGAGGGGGAACTGGAAAAATCACAGAACAGGGCTAGTGGCACAATAATGGAAAGTACAATGCTACGTGCAGAATGCCAGGCAGAAGGGCTATGTGCAGAATGTCAGGTATTCACTATAACAAGTATAGTGTCAAGGTCACCTTGTCAAAGGGCATATTGTAGCCATCTTGGGAAAATAAAATTTGTTACAAACATATAGCATTACAATGTAAAATATTAGAGATCATATTAAAAAGCAAAGAAATTAATTGTTAAATTTTGGAGAATATATTATGAGCATAAATAAATTTTAGGAATTGTTAGTATCAGTGAAAGCTACTCTAGCAAATAATAACCTTATGGAAGAGACTGTCCTTGAAATGAACCTTGAAAAATATGTAATATGTTTTAACAATTCTTATGTACTTCAGGAAAAAATATATTGATGCTCAGCTGGTCTCCATTTCCCCTTTAGAACCAATTATGTTCTGCCAATTTCTTATTAGAGTTAGTATTTAAGGAGGAAGGAAAGTGGTAATATTAACAATGACAAATATAAAAGTAAGAACTTATAATATAGGCTAGAACATAGCTGTTAAGAAATAGTCATTTTTTCCTAATGTAGCTAGTACAAAATTTTGTTTAATTATGAAAAGGAACAAAATTATAAGTAGTTATAAAATCCTATGTTAAGGAAAGAAAGGTAAAAACTATAAAGCCTCTTCATTGAAAGAATATCAATGAATAGATTTTTCCAATTTTATGTCAAATATCTTTTGAACAATACCTTTTGTATATCTTTAAATAAATTGGAAGATGAGAGAAGAAAATCCTGCCAACCTGACCCAATTCGAAAAAAATGACTTATTTTCCAAAAGACATTTTCTGGATATCAGTTGCAGGAAATAGCATTCTGCAAACCTAGAAAACATTAATTTACCTTTCAAAAACCAATTTATAATAGAGAAAACCATTGTCTGAAAACTTAAGACTATACTAAGTCTACTGGCTAATTACATGATTAATTCATAGACTAAAAGTAATATAAATATAAATCTATATGTAATACAAAAATTTAAATTATATCAATTTTTAAATCAAAATCCTTTACTTCATAAATTGGTATTTTTGTATGAAGTTATACCATTTTGGGAAACATCTAAACCACAGGTAATATAACTTATCCAATAGGACATATTTGAAGCCTTTGGTTCTTAATAAGGGGAAAAGGTAAAAAAAAAAAAAAAATGCTATAAACAGAAGAGGGTCATGAACACTTGTGAGGTCACAGCCTAAGGCAAAAAGTCCCACTAAAAGATGAGATTAATCAAATGATTATAGGAGGTCTTTTTCCCCCCACTGTGGTGAAGAGCTCCAGTATACCGGTAATAAAATGACTGCAACCGAAAGAGCTGTGAAGCATAGGCTATGTCTGAGGAACTACACATACAGAAGCCTCCAGGATAAAAAAAGAAGACATAAACAAGGACAGTAAAGGATTTTGAAGCCTCTAATACCTATTACCACAAAATCATCATCATCATCATCATCATCATCATCATCATCATTATCATCGTCATCATCATCAAATACAGTCAAATGCCAAGACAGGTAAACATAAAGTCTCACACTAAGGCTGGCTGGCTTTATTATCTATTACTCCAAAGAGCATATACAACTGTCAACAAATAATCACAAGCTATGTAAAAAGTAAAAAACAAACAGCTTGGAAAGATAACACAATCATCTAAAGTAGAGTCAAATATGACACACATGTTGGAGTTATCAGAAAAGAAACAACTAATAATTATAATTAATATGTTAAGAGCCTGTGAGGGTGTCCTCACGACCACCCTCAGGCTTGATGATTCACTAGAAAAACTCACCGGCCTCAGAAAAAGCCGTTATACTCATAATTAAGGTTTACTACAGTGAAAAGATACAAATTAAAATCAGTAAATGAAAAGGTCCATGGGGCTAAGTCCAAGAAGATATAGAAATATGCTTCCAGGTGTCCTTCCCCAGGGAGTCACATAGTGATGTACTTAATTATCCCAGAAATGACGTGTGAGAACACGTGAGAAGAGTTGCCAGCCAGGGAATCTAACCTGAGCGTATGTATCTCAGGTTTTTACTGGAAATCAGTCACGTAGGCATACAGCACCCTTATGACTTACTATTCAGATTTCAAAATTTCCTCCCCCAAATGATCCACTACATATGTATTAGAATAGTTACACTACAAATAGCTAACAATAAAAATTGCTGGCAAGGATGCAGAGCAACAAAAACTTTCATTTATTGCTGGTGGGAGTGTCAAATGATGCAGCCATTTTGAAAGAAATTTGGTAATTTCTTACAAAGCTAAAGATAGTATTACCATGATCCACCAATGGTACTCTTACGTACTTACACTACTGATTTGAAAACTCATGTCTACATAAACAACAGCACATAAATGCTTATAGCAGCTTTATTCACAATCACCAAATACTGGAAGCAACCAAGATGAACTTTAGTAGGATAATAGATAAACAAATTGTGAGAAAGCCAACAAATGGAATAATATTCAAAGATAAAAAGAAATAAGCTATTAAGCTTTATTAAGTCACATTAACACGAGTGACTATCAATGCATATTGTGAAGTGAAAGAAGTCAGTCTGAAACTGTTGTATGTGGGTGGTCAAGAAATCTGTGAAATAAACAGGAGAAGGGTAAAAGAACTATTTATTGTTTTTCCTTTTCAATATATATACCCTTAACCCTAATATACTTTTCAGATCTTTCAATAAGTTTATATCCTTGAAAAGAAATTGTTTTGTTTTTGCCTTCAAATTGTAGCTTTAACCTCTTCTCCATTTGTAAATTTTTTTCCTTGAAGCTATTTTTTTTCATATTTTGGAAAAAATAATAATCCAACAAAACCAGGTCTAAATAGTAGGGAGGGTAGTTTGATGTTTGGAAGCCACAGTCATGAAAAGTAGTCAGCACAACATTGCTTTTGTGCATGGGCATGTTGTACAAAAGCGGCATCCCTTTGGTCCATTTTCATCTTCTTTTCTTCTTCACAGATTCTTTTAACTATTTCAGCAGACTGGAATAGTACTTTCCAGTTATTGTGACACCCTTATCCTTGTAATTTATCAGTAGATACCTTCCCAATCCCCCAAAATAATAGTCATGATTTTTCCAGCTGACTGTGACACCTTGAACTTCTTAGGGGGTGGGGTGTGACCTTTTCAGGCCACTGCATGGACTCCTGCTTTCACTCAGGCTCATAATGACAAACACAAGTTTCCCCTCCAGTGACAATGCAGTTTAAAACTTCACCTTTGTTGTCATCTGTGTCATGAACACTCAATGCACAGTTGTTCTTGAAGTGGTGTAAGCATTCTGGGTACCCCTCTTGCATTGACTTCTGACATTCTTAGATGCTGATGGAACATAGTTAAAATGGTTGTAGGTGACACTCCAACCATTTCTTCAAGCTACTTTTTATCCAATCTGGCATCTTCCACTACAAGTTTTCAACTTTTTTGACAATGTCTGAAGAAGGGGCCTCAACAGGGCACTCTGGACTGCGGTTATCTTCAACAGACTCCCTGCCTTGCTTGAAAAGTCTATTCCATTTGTAAGCTGTGGATTTCCCAGAGTAACAGTCCCCATAAACCATTAACATCTCTTCCAAAATGGTTTGAGGTGTTTTCCCTTGTTTGTGAAAAAGTTAATAGTGTGAAATTTGATTTCATTAATACTTGGGGTTTTCTTCATGTTTGATGTGCTTCTTTGGCAATATCTGAAAGAACACAGATGCAAATAGGCTGGAATGCAAATAGGCACATGTACTAGTAATAAGTTACACAATCAAACTGTGTGTACTAGTACTCTGACCTCTCCGATAACCCCATTTTTTGTGTGAATTTCTTGACCACCCCTCATAGAATTCCATTCCTGTGACATTCCAGTAATAACACTTCCTTTCTTTCACCATAACAAGAGAAGTTTCACCCTCTACTTTCCATCTCCCCATTCTGAAAGCTGTTAATTCTCTAATAACTTCTGGCTTCTTTAATGGAGAGTGGTATTTAGAAACTAAGATTTGACCTGTAGTTGTGCATATTAATAGTGGGATATATTATTGTTTCTAAGCTCCTTCATTGAAAAGATGATAAAATTAAGTAATGAGTTCATACTGATATCACCAATTCAAATCCAACATTCTGAGTCTTCCCTAACTCTGTTATTTAATATTAATATTTGTACTTCCCATCTCCCATTATGAGATCCCTAGTTCTAAGTACACTTAACATTTTTTTCCCATCTTACATTTCTCTTAAAATATAGTTTTATAGTTACACAACCAATACCACTAAGAGCAAATCTCTGATGTAAAAGTCAAAATTCTTTGCAATTTGTTCAATCTCTATAATTTACTTCATTGAGGGTTTATAGTTAGAATGTAATGTTTTGAGTCTTTCTTGATATCGATTCAAAGTTATTGATACAATGCTAAGGAAAAATTGATGGGCTGTATTTATTATTGCAGCAAAATCTGGAACATCGAGAGCAGCTCTAATACTGTTCAGTTGAGTCTCTTTCTCAAGGGTCTCTATTAATGTTGTGAACAACCCACAGCCTTCCAAAACAAAGACAAAATAAAAAAAATAAAAATCCTTGCTTATGTTAGCATGAGTTCGTTTTGTTGCCACCAAAGAATTTAAGTTAATACAAACCAAGTATACAAGCAGGCCCAGCTAATAGTCTCTAGGTATTCACACTCTTTTCTGTTGTTTTCCTACCTTTTCTGTTGTTTTCCTATTCTTACGTGCTCTGGCTTTCATCGTAACTTTCTTTCTCTCAATATCCAGAGTTAAATGTGTGGTTGCTGAAGTCAGACTGCTGAGTTTTGATCTTTCTTTATCCACTTAAATAGCCATGAGTTATGACACAACATTTTTACCCCCAATTTTCTGATCTATAAAAAGATGACAATGCAAGTACCTAACTCATAAGGTTGTTACAATGGTAATTAATAATTTTAAAGCCTTAGAATAGTACCTGACACATAGTAAATACTCCTTGGATGCCGCAAAGTGTATTGTAAGCAATTAAACTACATGTGACTTCCATTTCCCCCATTTCTATTGAGACCTCTCTTGGCATATAATGCATTAGACCTTTTAATATTACATGTCCTAATATAGTGCCACATGATTTAGATGCTCCAAAAATATATATTATAAAAACAAATTAATTGTGCATTTGTTGTGGATATAGTATCTAATTTTACTTCCCTTAAGTACAAATTCTCTATAATATGCATAATTATTTTCAATAATACTTGTTAAATTTAATTTAATTACTAACTAATGACACAAAAGTGCTGTATTTTGCTCTGTTGTTAACCATTAAATATTTGAACACTTGTAAACGGAAGTGTTTCATTTTGACCAAAATCTGGGAGTAAATTATTCACATTATTTAGTCCATTTTAGGCCTGATTTTTTTAAAGGTTTATTTTATTGATTTTTGTTTAAGATTTATTTTATTGTTTGAGAGGTGAGAGAGAGAGAGAGAGAGAGAGAGAGAGAGAGAGAGAGAAGTGGGGAGGGCCCAGAGCAGACTTTATAGTTGTACAACATCATTAGTTGTGACATAGTTTCATTCCACACAGGTGTATGTGGGGCTGTGCAGGGGCAGGATCTGAGAACCTTCACCATCATCTCAGTAGTTACCAGTTGTAATGCAGTTCAGCACATGGGTTTGTATGAGCCAGGATGGGATCCAAACCTCAGACCTTGTGGTTATAAGTCAAGCACTCAACCTGTTGAGCTATCCTGGCATCTCCTAGGTCTGAAAATTTTGACTCTAATAATCATATAAGTTTCACCCAATTCAATATGTGCAAGACTATTTTTTATGAAGAGGATTAAAAATAGAATAACATTAAAAACAATGATTGAACCAAATCTAGTTTTTGAGTAAATATATGGTTTCTTACATGTGCATATAAAATTATGAGTAGTTTTTTCTCCCAGCCTCACAGATAATAACCCATGACCAATATATCTTTATTGTTTCTATGCATAATCAACATAAAATTGTCAATATTTTAATGTACTTCTCCTTAGTAAACGTTTGAGCTCTAGTGTGTATTTCACACTTAATGTACATCTCAATTTGGACTGACCACATTTCAAGGGCTCACTAGCCATGTGTGACTGACTAGTGGCTTCAATGTGTTGGGCAGTGCAGACATGGGGTCTTAACATTTTCTTAGGCTCTGGCTTAAAATAAAGCATTTAAGTACTGTTTTTGGTTTGTTTCTTTATTCTGCCTATTGATATCTAATGAAGTTTTGCCTTTCTATATCTGAGAGTTCCATCTTGTATCATACTACACTTCAGTAGATTGTAATTTGATTTTTAAATACATGCTCTAGAAAGATGATTTGAATCATTTTCAGTGGAAAAAAAAAAGTCCCAATTCTATAATGATCTCATGAAGCACTTTTATATAACATTATTAAATATTTTCCTAGAAGAGTTAATTGCATCATCTTGTAATAACTTCCCAGGAAGAATAAATTCAATCTAATTCAAAGTAATCTAGCTCTCCAAAATGTAAAGTAATAATTTAGCTTTCCAGTATATTCAGAAAAATTAATATGTACTTCTGACCCATCAGTTAGTTTTATTACTTACTCAACCTAATCAGAACACTCTTTTACTAGAACTGGTCATCGTGGCCTCTTTCATTTTAGACTACAATGCCCTTCTGAGTAGTTTTTAAACTTTCTAACAATGGATATTTTTCTTTAAAGAAAATCTCTAAATACAAAACCTAACTTTATGGAAGAGAGAAGACAAAACCTCAATTCGCTTTCTCCTTCTTTTTGCCTCGAGGCTTCAGAGAAATCCTCTACAACATCCTTATGGTAGTTTAAAAACACAGTGAGAAAACTAGAGGTTTTGAACAATTAAGAATATAATAACTTTCTAATTCTGAGTTAGGTTTCTCTCTTACTTCATCAACCTTAGAAATTCATGTACACGAAGAGACATCATCCATCTTATTCTAAATCCCTCAACAGCAGTTGCAACTTCATATGGCATCCAACATTAGATCCTAGCCAATTAAACACAAATACAATATGTAGAGATATACTTAGATTTTATCATGTGGTGTGTCCACAAAAATTCATACTGAAAATCCTGAGTTTGTAGAAATAGAGGAAATCCACATGGTATTACCACAAGCTTCTTTCTTCTTGCTATCTTGCTTTTTGTGGTACAGTTGTTTTTATATTGCTTTTCTGTGGCATGCTTCTGAAAACTAATAAGAAAATACCTCTCCACTATAAGTAAGCTATATTCAGACTTCTTGTTGGGTACTAACTACAAAAGAAGCCATCACACAAATAGTTTTAAAATACTGTACAAACTGGGAAGATAAAGTTGGCTGTAACCAATGCCAAGGATAGCATTCTGAGATCATAAACTCTAGCTTCAACATTTATTACTATTTCTTTACTTTTTGACAAATGACTCTCTTTTAGTATAGCTACTCTAGTAGGTTAGTGGAAATATAATTTTGTTCAAAATACTGTTTCATTCCAATTCCATGGATCAAAATTATCTTTACAGAAATATCATCAGATTTTAAAAAGATTACTTAGTAAAAGATTCTTGGTATTTAGTTCATTTTCCTGTGAAAATATTGAGGACTATTTCTTTTTATTCATATTGTGCTATAAATTTAAACACACAAAATACACTTAAAATTTACTTTTTCATGCAGTTTTCTATTAAGCTTTGAAGCAAAAAGCCAGAATACAAATACTCAATGTAGTTGTTTATAGTTTTTTTTTATTATTGTTAACCTTTTACAATAAAAGGAAAAGATAAAGAGATATTCAGAATATGAGAAAAAAATTATGAGATGTAGCAGAGGCTAAATAAATAAATTTTTTAAATGATAAAACATAGACTGATGTTTATGGCTCCTGATTTGGAATATGAAATTAATTGAATATTTATTTAGCTCTT
>PVKE010027292.1:0-21700 GCA_004027555.1 Craseonycteris thonglongyai | reverse complement strand
GAGGGTTCCTTTTTCTCCACAGCCTCTCCAGCACTTGTTATCCCTTGTCTTGTTGATGATAGCCATTCTAACAGGTGTAAGATGGTATCTCATTGTGGTTTTTATTTGCATCTCCCTAATTGCTAGTGAAGTGGAGCATTTTTTCATATATCTGTTGGCCATATGTATGTCTTCACGAGAGAAGTGTCTGTTAAGGTCACCTGCCCATTTTTTAATTGGATGCTTGTTTTTTTCTTCTTGAGTTGTACAAGTTCTTTGTATATTTTTTATATTAGCCCCTTATCAGAGGCATTGTTTGCAAATAGTTTCTCCCAGTTGGTTGGTTGCCTCTTTGCTTTGTTGATGGTTTCCTTTGCAGCACAGATGCTTTTTAGCTTGATAAGGTCCCATTTGTTTATTTGTGCTTTTACTTCCCTTGCCAATGAGGTCAGATTCATAAAGTCTTCCCTGAATCCCACGTCCATAAGTTTAGTGCCAATGTTTTCTTCTATGCAATTTATTGTTTCCTTTCTTATTTGGAGGTCTTTATTCCATTTTGAATTAATTTTGGTATATGGTGAGAGATTGCAGTTCACCTTCAGCCTTTTGCATGTGGCTTTCCAATTTTCCCAGCACCATTTACTGGAGAGGCTTTCTTTTCCCCACTGTATATTTTTTTATTTTTTATCAAAAATAACCTGTCCATAAATTTGTGGGTTTATTTTTGGGTTTTCAATTCTGTTCCATTGGTCCGTGGGTCTGTTTTTCTGCCAGTACCAAGATGTTTTGATTACTGAGGCTTTGTAGTACAGATAAAAGTCAGGCAGTAAGATGCCCCCAGCTTTATCCTTTTTTCTTAGGATAGCTTTTGCGATTTGTGGTCTTTTGTGGTTCCATACAAATTTGATGATTCTTTTATCTATTTCTTGAAAGAATGGCTGTGGGATTTTGATGAGAATGGCATTGAATCTGTATATTGCTTTGGGGAGTATGGCCAATTTAACTATGTTAATTCTTCCAATCCATGAACATGGAATGTCTTTCCATTTCTTTGTGTCCTCTTTAATTTCTTTTAAGAGTGTCTGATAGTTTTCAGTGTATAAGTTCTTCACATTCTTTGTTAGATTTATTCTTAGGTATTTCATTTTTTGTTTGCAATGGCAAAGGGAATGGATCTTCTCATCTCTCTTTCTGAAGTTTCATTGTTGGCATACAAAAATGCAGTTGATTTTGAGACATTGATTTTGTGTCCTGCGACTCTACTGTATTTGTCTTTTACTTGTAATAAATTTCTGATAGAGTATTTAGAGTTTTCTATATACAGGATCATGTCATCTACAAAGAGTGACAGTTTAACTTCTTCTCTCCCGATTCTAATACCTTTTATTGCTTTCTCTTGTCTGATTGCTCTGGCTAGAACTTCTAGTACTATGTTGAACAGCAGTGGAGACAGGGGGCATCCCTGCCTTGTTCTTGATTTTAGGAAAATAGGCTTCAGCTTTTCCCCACTCAGTATAATATTTGCTGAGGGTTTGTCATATATGGCCTTAATTAATTTGAGGTACTTTCTTTCAATTCCCATTTTATTCAGTGTTTTTATCATAAATGGGTGTTGTATCTTGTCAAATGCTTTTTCTGCATCGATTGAGATAATCATGTGGTTTTTATCCTTTGTTTGGTTTATGTGCTGGATTACATTGATTGATTTGCATATGTTGAACCATCCTTGAGCCCCTGGGATGAATTCCACTTGGTCATGGTGAATAATCTTTTTAATGCATTGTTGTATTCTGTTAGCTAAAATTTTATTTAAGATTTTTGCATCAGTGTTCATCAGTGAGATTAGCCTGTAGTTTTCCTTTTTGGTATTGTCTTTCCCAGGTTTTGGTATTAGGGTGATATTAGCTTCATCGAAAGAGTTGGGTAGTACTGCCTCCTCTTGAATTTTCTGGAGTAGTTTGAGGAGGATGGGTGTTAGTTCTTCTTTAAATGACTGGTAGAATTCATTGGTAAAGCCATCTGGTCCAGGCCTTTTGCCTTTGGGCAATTTTTGGATGATTGTTTCAAGTTCTGTACTGTTGATTGGTCTATTGAGGTTATTCAAATCTTCTTGGTTCAGTTTAGGTAAACTATATGTTTCTTGAAATTTGTCCATTTCCTCTAGGTTGTCAAATTTGTTGGCATAGAGTCTTTCATAATAATCTCTTATGATTGTTTGTATTTCTGCAGCATCAGTTGTAATCTCTCCCCTATCATCCAGTATTCTGGATATATGAGCTTTTTCTCTTTGTCCTTTGGTGAGCTTAGCCAGTGGTTTGTCGATTTTATTGAGTTTTTCAAAGAACCAGCTCTTTGTGGTGTTAATTTTATCTATTGTTTTTCTATTCTGAATTTTATTAAGTTCTGCTTTGATTTTTATTAATTCTTTTCTTCTGCTGGCTTTGGGGACCTCTGTCCTTCTTTTTCTAGCTCTTTAAGATGAAATGAGAGGGTGCTTACTTATAGTTTTTCTTGTTTCTTGAGATAGGCCTGTAATGATATAAATTTTCCTCTTAATACTGCTTTTGCTGTGTCCCAGAAATTCTGGTACGTCATGTTTTCATTGTCATTCGTTTCTACAAATTTTTTAATCTCTTGTTTAATTTCCTCTTTGATCCAGCTACTTTTTAATAGCATGTTGTTCAATCTCCAAGTATATGTAGTTCTCTCTGCACTTGAGCTTTTGCAATTGATCTCAAGTTTCAATGCTTTGTGGCCTGAGAATATACTTGGTATGATTTGGATGCCCTTAAATTTGGTGAGGTTGGATTTCAGTCCCAGGATATGGTCTATCCTTGAAAATGTTCCATGTGCACTAGAATAAAATGTATAGCCCTTTGTTGTAGGATGGAATGCTCTGTAAATGTCAATTATGTCCATTTCCTGCAATGTATCATTTAAAACTGCAATCTCCTTATTTAGTTTCTGCTTGGATGATCTGTCCAATGTTGTCAGGGAGGTGTTTAGATCCCCTACTATAAGTGTATTTTTGTCAAATTCTCCTTTTAGATCTGTTAGTAGTTGCTTTATAAATTTTGGTGCTTCCTGATTCGGAGCATATATATTGATGAGTGTGATGTTTTCTTGTTGTATTGTCCCTTTTATCAAGAGGTAATGTCCATCTTTATGTCTTATTATATTTTTTATCCTGATGTCTTTTTCATCAGAAATCAGTATGGCCACTCCAGCTTTACTCTGAGTGCCATTTGCCTGGAGTATTGTTTTCCATCCTTTTACCCTGAGTCTATGTTTGTCCCTGTGGCTGAGTTGTGTCTCCTGTAGGCAACATATGGTTGGATTTTGTTTTTTATCCAGTCTGCTACCCTGTGCCTCTTTATTGGTGAATTCAGTCCATTTACATTCAGGGTGATGATTGATATATGAGGATATCCTGTATCCATTTCTTCTTTCCTTTTTATTTTTTTGTTGTCCCAACTTTTCTCCATTTATTTTGATTTCTGGATTCAGGTCACATAGCCTCCTTTAGTATTTCTTAGAGTGCTGGTTTTGAGCTGGAACATTCCCTCAGCTTCTGTATATCTGTAAAGGCCTTAATTCCTCCTTCATATCTAAAGGTTAATTTTGCTGGATAGTTAATTCTTGGCTTGAAATTTCTCTCTTTTAATATTTTGAAGATTGGGCTCCACTCCCTCCTGGCTTGCAGAGTTTCTGCTGATAAGTTTGGTGACAGCCTGATAGGTTTTCCTTTGAAAGTTATGTTTTGTTTTTCCCTGGCAGCCTTGAGGATTTTTTTCTTTGTCATTGATTTTAGTCATCTTCAGAACAATGTGCCTTGGAGAAGATCTGCTAGGGTCTAGGTAGTTAGGGTTTCTGCTTTCCCCTTGAATTTGGGGCTGTATTTCCTTCCACAGGTTAGGGAAATTTTCATCCACTATTTGTTTTAGTAGACTCTGAGAAGATTTCATCTCGCTTCTTTCTGGTACCCCTAGTATTCTAATATTGTTCTTTCTGATGGGAGTCAGAAAGTTCTTATAGGGCTCTTTCATTTCTCTTGATTTTCCTCTTCCTTTCTTCTTCCCTCTGTGACATTTCCATGTTTGTATCTTTAATTTCACTCATCTTTTCCTCTAGCTGGTCAGCCCTGTTTCCTATGCTGGTCAGTTCTTTTTTTAGCTGTCCCATGATGCCTTTCATTTCAAGGAGTTCCTTTTGGTTCTACTCTAGCTTCTTAATTTTGTTGCTAAAGTACTCATTTTGCTCAGAAAATTTTTTGTTGGTCATTTAACTGTGTCTGGGCACTTTGCCAGCATTGAGTGAGCTCTCTGAGTGTCTTGATTAATGCAGCCCTGAATTCTGTTTCACTTAGATTTGATTCCAAGTGTGCAAGGTTCTTTACTAAAGACCGCCCCTGATCTTCTGGAGGGGCTTTGGATTCTGAGGTGTGCATTGTGTTTGATATGGTTCTTTTTGCTTTACGCATGAGTCTGTTTTCCCTCTGGGGGTTTGCCTATCAGATGGGCTTCTCTTTATTTTTTCTTTTGAGCTCAGTTGTGGGTGAAGGAGATTTTGGGAGAGGGTTGAGGGAAGCAGACAGTTTCTGTGTCCTGGGGCACTTCAGGTTGCTGTCTTAGCTGTTAGATAGCAGGGTAGTAAAGGTGTGGCCAGGGGTGGGGGCATGTGAGTAGGAGCTAGGGCGGGCCTGAGACACTATAGCAGATTCCTCTTTCAGGGAGGGGGCTGGTGGTTCAGTGTGGGCGGGGTGCAGGAACTCTGGTCTTTCTCTCCTCTGCCTGGCTGCCCCTCCTTCAATTGTATGTGTAAGCCACGCCTGCAGGGCAGCACTTGGATGGGCTGGGGCTTGGCAGAGGCCGTGGTCGGCCACCCTGCACGCAGGCTATGACAACGCGGCGACCCAGTCAGCAGCCCAGTTGCGGCATGGGCTGCAACGCCCCAGAGGCCCGGTGGGCGGGACGCCAAAAGCCCTGTTGCGCACTCACGAGGAGGAAGCAGTGCTGCAGTGGCCCGGTGGGCGGGGCGCCGAAAGCCCTGCTTGCACAGGCCGTAGCTCGAGCGGCAGCCGCTCTATGCTCCCGGCTCTGCTGAGACCGCCGGATTCACTCCAAGCACGTCCAATGCAGCTCTGCCCACTCCAGCCCCAGCCCTCCCTCCAAGAGCCCTGTCCTCAGAAGATGCCCCCTCACAGTCCATCTCCTCCGTAAATCAGGGGTGCTGAGCTGTTGTGGGCCGGTGCCCTGCTCTCACCCCGCCCGCCGGGAAGTGCCGCCGCCCTGCTCCACAGTCCCTGTTCCACTTTAGGCTCTGTGATCTGATTAGGGCACTGCGTGCTGTCCCTTGAGTTCGGATGTTAAATTGTCCACAGTCCTGTGGGGCTTCCACGCTCCCTAGGTCTCGGCTTCCAGCCCGCCCTCGATCCAGCTCCACTGTGACCGTCGTCCCCCAATCCCCCTTTGTGTTTGCCAGCCCCGGGCCGCGCTCCGAGTCTCTGTCCCCGAACCGCTGCTTCCCTTTCCCTCTCCCGCTCTCCCCTTTTTCCTCTAAACTTTGCGTGTTGTTCTGCGTTGTGTGGTTCTCTTAGCTGAGGTGTCTTCTCAGGGTTTCCCCTGTGGATTCCCCTCTGTTCACAAGGCCCTTCCCAGGCAGTTATCGGCGTGCTCCTCTCATGCCGCCATCTTGGATCTCTCAGAAAAGTCCTTTGAGACAAAACAATAATACCTATTCTTCCATGTATAATTGCAAAACGTGATGTGACATTGGAAAAGGAGTATTCTGACTAAATACTATGTCCCTAACTCTGAGCTTATAAAAATTTTTATAGTTTGAAAGGACAGGCTAAATGTTAAAACAAAAGACTAAGTGATAAAATTGCTTTAAAATATTTTTAAAAACTGTTCTATGTTCAGTGTAAAAGCCTATAGTTCATACAAAGTGGTAATAAATTTGAAATTTAATATAATAGCTGCCTGTATCTTACCTTTGTGAGCCATTGAAATTATTTTTTCATTAAATTTACTGGGGTGACATTGGTTAGTAAAATTATATAGGTTTCAAGAGTGCAATTATATAATACCTCATCTATATATTGTACTGTGTGTTTACCATCCAAAGTCAACTTTTTTTCATCATCATTTATTTGATCCCCTTTACCCTATTCTAACACCCACATTTCTCCTTACCTTCAGTAATCATTAAATTGTCTGAGTCTATGAGTTTCTGTTTGCCTTGTTTATTCATTGCTTTTAGTTGTATATTCCACATAAGAATGAAATCATATGGTTCTTGACTTGTTCTGTCTGACTTATTTTGCTTAGCATGATAATCTTAAATTCCATTCATGTTGTTGCAAATAGCAGTATTTCATCTTTTCTTACGGGCAAATGATATTCTGTTGTATATATGCACCACATCTTCTTTATCCAATCATTCAATCAAAGACACTTTGTTTCCATACTGTGGTCATTATGAATAATGCTTCAGTGAACATAGGGGTTCATAAATCTTTATAAATAAATGTTTTCAGATTTTGGGGTATAGGTATCCAGAAGAGGGATTGCTGGGTTGTATGATAAGTCTATTCTTAATTTTTTATATTACTAAATTTATTGGGGTGACATTGGTTAGTAAAATTATATAGGTTTGAAGTGGTACAGTTCTATAATATATCATTTATATATGGCATTGTGTGCTCACCACTGAGAGTCAGTTCTTTTTCCATCACCATATATGAAGCCCGCTCCCTACTCTAGCTCCCCTCCCCTCTATCCTGTGGTAACCACTGAACTGTTGTCTGTGTTTATGAGTTTTTGTTTCTTTGTTTGTTGTCCATACTGTTTTCCATAGAAGCCGTACTGGTTTACATTCCCATCAGCACCATAAGAGGCTTTCTTTCTCTCCACAGCCTCTCCAACACTTGTTATTACTTGTCTTACTGAAAATAGCCATTCTAATAGGTGTGAGGTGATATCTCATTGTGATATTGATTTACATCTGCATAATAACTGGTGAAGCTGAGCATCTTTTCATGAATCTGTGGTTTATTTGTATGTCTTTTTGGGAGAAATATCTGTTCAGGTCCTCTGCTCAAATAAACAATTGGATTGTTTATTTATTTTTGTTATTGAGTTCTATGAGTGTTTTATATACTTTGGATGTTAACCCCTTATGGGAGATGTTGTTTGCAAATGTATTCACCTATTTGATTTGTTGCCTTTTTTTTTTCTGATGATTTCTTTTGCCATGCATAAGCTTTTTATTTTGATATAGTCCCATTTATTTATTTTTGCTTTTACCGCAGTTGCCTTTGGGGTCAAATTTATAAAATCTTCTATAAACCCAAGTTATTGGGTAAGTTTAATGCTTACGCTTTCCTCGATGCAATTTGTTGTTTCAGGTTTTATAATTAGATCTTTGATCTATTTTGAGTTAATTTTGGTGATGGTGACAGATAACAGTCTAATTTTATTCTTTTGAAATGGCTTTCCCATTTTCCCAGCAATATTTATCAAAGAGGCTAGTTTCGTTTCATTTTGTTTTTTCCTTTTTATGTTTTTGGCTTCTTTGTCAAAAACATTTGCCTTTGTATATATATATGGGTTTATTTCTGTGTTCTCAATTCAGTTCCATTGGTCTCTGAATGTTTTTTTTTGTCTGTTTGTTTATTTTTTTGGCCTATACCATGCTGTTTTGATTGTCACTTTGTAATATAAGTTGAAGTCAGGAAGTATGATACTTCTGTCCTTATTTTTTTCTTAGGATCCCTTTTACTACTTGTTTGTTTGTTTTATTTTGTTTGTTGTTTGTTGTGTGTGTGTTTGTGTGTGTGTGTGTGTGTGTGTGTGTATGCGTGTGTGATTCCGTAAAAATCTGAGGATTTTTTGTTCTATTTCTTTGAAAAATGCCTTTGCAATTTTGATAGGGGTTGCATTAAGGTCATTTATTGCTTTGGGTAATATGGTCATTTTAACTATATTGCTTTTTCTAATCTAGGAATGCAGAAAATCTTTCCATTTTGTTGTGACCTATTTAATGTCTTTTAATAATGTCTTGTGGTTTTAAGTATATAGGTCCTTCACATCTTTTTGTAGTCCTAGATTGTAATTTTTGTTGTATTCACAAAAGGATTTTTTTTCCTGATATTTCATTGTTAGTATATAGGAATCCAATGGATTTTTGTACATTGATTTTGTATCCTATAATTTTACTGTATTTGCTTATTGTTTCCAATAGTTTTGGGGTGAAGTCTTTATGGTTTTTTATGTAAAGAATCATGTTGTCTGCAAAAAGTAACAGTTTGACTCCTTCATTTCCAATTTTATTTCTTTCTCTTGACTGATTGCTCTTGGCTAGGACTTCCATGACTATATTGAATGAAGTGGTAAGAAGGGAATCCTTGTCTTGTTCCTCATCTTAGAAGAAAGACCTTCAGTTTTTTACCATTACGTATGATATTAGTTGAGTGTTTGTCATATATAGCCCTTGTTTGTATTGAGGTACTTTCCTTCTATTCCCATTTTATTAAATGTTTTAATAGTAAATGGATGTTATATCTTGTGAAATGCTTTGTCTGCATCTATTGATATGATCATATGATTTTTGTCTTTTGTTTATGTGGTATATCATGTTGGTCAATTTGCATACATTGAAAACTATATTTGTGCCCCGTGAATGAACCCAACTTGATTGTATTGTTGTATTTGATTTGCTAGAATTTTGTTTAGGATATTTGCATCTGTATTCGTCAGAGGCATTGGTTTATAGTTTACTTGTTTTGTGTTACACTTACCATGTTTTGGTATCTGTGTAGTGTTGGCCTCATAAAATTAGGTTAGAAAGTATTGCTTCTTCAAATTTTTGGAAGAATTTGATAAGTGCAGGCATTAAATCATCTTTAAAGTTTGGTAGAATTTGCTAGAGAAGCCATCTGATCCTGAACATCTGCTTTGGGGGAAGTTTTGGATAATTGTTTCTGTTTCTTTACTATTGATTCATCTATTTAGATTTCTCATTCTTCTTGATTCAGTCTAGGAAGGTTAGATAGTTCTAAGAACTTATCCATTTCCTTTAGGTTATTTAATTTGGTGGCACATAGTATTTCACAGTATTTTTGTATGATCCTTTATATTTCTGTAGTATCCATCATAAGTTCTTTATACTTTCTGATTTTGCTTATTTGTGTTATTTATTTGTTTATTCTCTTAGTGGGTCTAGCCAGGGTTTTGCCAATTTTATTAATCTTTTCAAAGAACCAGCTTTTTGTTGCATTAACTTTCTCTGTATTTCCATTTTTTCTCTACTTTAATTCTGCTCTAATTTTTATTATGCCCTTTCTTCTGCTGACTTTGGCTTTTATTCATTTTGTTTTTTTTGTTTGTTTGTTTCTTCTAGTTTTTTAAGATGCAATTTTAGTTTTTTTTTCATTGGGATTTTTCTTGTTTCTTGAGTTAGGCCTATAATGATATAAACTTCCCTCTTATTACCACTTTGGCTGCAATCTAAAATTTTTGATATATTGTATTTTTATGAATTCACTAATTTCATACAATTCTTTTACATTAATTAAAACGGATGTTTGTTTTCAATTCTTCTCACCATTATAAAAAAAAATATGTGATACTAAAATATAAATA
Source organism: Craseonycteris thonglongyai (assembly GCA_004027555.1). Classification (NCBI taxonomy): domain Eukaryota; kingdom Metazoa; phylum Chordata; class Mammalia; order Chiroptera; family Craseonycteridae; genus Craseonycteris; species Craseonycteris thonglongyai. The sequence continues at coordinate 12,077 of PVKE010027292.1, read as the reverse complement.
ACTGCAGATAGTAAATAAACACTGTTTTCTAAGCATTCTGAAAGATCTAAGAAGAAAAAAAGTTCTTAACAATGTTTTATATATAAGGATACGAAGGATGGAGGTTCAGCAACTTGTCCTAGATTACGTAATTGGCAAATTTAGACCTGGATTAGTTGACTTCAACACATATGGACTTAACCACCAAGCTTAGACTTCTTATGGTAGCCCGAAATTTCAGGCTACATTAACTATTGCACTGGAACAGCTAATATATAGAGGAAGAAATGTGCTGAATAACATAGTAGATTGTAAATAGAAGTGTGTATATCTAGGAAGAGTCTCCTCTCATTTTCTAGATTATTTTGTCTATCTACATTTGCAATGTAGTTTGCCAGTATTTCACTCTGCATCTAGTGTTCTGAGGAAAAACTAATGTGGGTTTATTTATATTAGGAAACAATGGCATAGACATGATAACAGAAGTCTAGCAGCAAGTTTATTTATTTAAGCAAAATACCTTCATATGTTATTTGTCATTGGTTTATTTATTTATTTATTTTGTGGGGATTTTTGGTACCTTTTCTGCTAACTAAACAAGCTCTGAATAGCACTTAGCTCATTTGTAGAAAGAAAATTATTCTATATAAGTGGCACATTCTAAGTTAATTTTCCATTAATGTCTGAATAATCTTTTTCATATGTTAAATTCCATAAAAAATTATCATGTCTCTATTATTTTTCTTCTTCTTAGAATTTTCTTTTAACTAGTATAATACATTTTCTTTGAAGTAAAGCATGATATATTAAAGTTAAATATCTTTAAAGACTATTTAACTCACCTTCTATATGTCATTGGAAAATGTGTAGCCACCAAGGGGTAGGAAAAAATGATCAATTTCAGTGGTCTATCACAGAAATACATTGAAAGTTTTACTTTAACATTTTGAAAACTTTTCTAAAGAAAAGAATTATGGAACAACAAGAGTTCTTTTTATCTCTAGCTCTTTTCATGAGAAATCTCAAGAGAAAGCTCATAACTGCTGTTTCTATATTCATCTGAAGGAGAGGAAAAGGACACACAATTGAAGGTGATTTTAGCAAGATTTCAAGCAGTAACACTGGAATTAAATGTTGAAAGCAGAAGGGCTATAATGTCAGGTACTTGTAAAGAAGTATGCATCTCACTATATCTCCATTAAGCTTTCAGCTTAAGCTTGCTAAAGGTTGAGTAAAATGTTGTACTGTTGTATCTATCAGAAAAAAATATCTTAAGTCTACGTTTAAAAGATATTTCCAAAATTCTATTTATAATCCATATTTTAAATGACAGTGCCTCCATTTGTCACTAACCCTAAGAATTATAAAAATATGATAATAAATAATTATGCTTTTATACTGGTAACCTGGTTTTATAAATTGGAAATCAAAGCAAAACAATGGCAATAAGAAAATATTTAGACGACTACGCAAGGACAATTTTTTAGGAATTTAGGGATTACGGAAGATGTTGAAAAATCAAGCCCAAACTTTTCTTGTACCTCTTCCTATATTCTCTGTATTAGAGAGTTGTACCTTCATTCACCTACTCACCAGAACGCTGGAAGTCATATTAGACTCCTTGTCTTTTGCTATCTCTAATCAATGAGTTACCTCTGGAAGTTCTAACTTCCTTAACAACACTCAAAACCATCTTTATTTATTTAGTACCCCAGATATAATTGATATACATTGTAACCATCCCTGTAAAGTGCACAAGTCAATAGGTTTTAATATATTCATAAAGTTGTGCGACCACCTCCACAATCAATTTTAGGTCATTTTTGTAACTCCCAAAAGGAATCCTGAACCCATTAGCAGTCACTCCCCATCTCCTCTACCTCAGTCCTTAGCAATCACTAATTTATATTTTTCATCTTTCTAGATGTATATATTCTGGATATTTCATATAAATAAAATCAACCCTGCAATACGTAGTCTTTTGTGAATGACTTCTTTCATTTTGAATAAGGTTTCAGGTTCTTTCATATTTTAGAATGTATCAGTACTTCATTTCTACTTATGTCTGAATTAATATTCCATTGTTAGATATACCACATTTTATTCATCCATCCATTAGTTGATAAACATTGGTATGTGTTCACTTTTTGACTATAATGAATAATGTTGCTATGTACATCATGTACAAGTTTTTGTGTGGACATATATATTTATTTATCTTGAATATATAACTTAAATAATAATTCTATATTTGGTATGTGAGGGACAGCTATTAATAGTTTATTTTCCAAACTGTTATCTCCATTTTATTTTTTCACAAGAAATACAGAAGGATGTGAATTTCTCTCATATCTTTTCTGACCCTTATTCATCTGTCTTTTTGACTATAGTCATCCTATTTGTAAAGTGTTATGTAATGCTGTTGATTTGCATTTTCCTGGTGATCAATGATGTTGAGCATCTTTTTATGTTTATTGGCCATTTCTATGTTTTATTTGGTGCTATGTAAATCCTTTGCCCATTTTTCATTGAGCTATTCGTCTTTTTATTATTGAGTTTAAGAGTTCTTTAAATGTTTTAGATATAAGTCCCTAATCAGATATATGCTTTTCTATTCTGTAGATCATCTTTTTATGTTCTTGTCTGCATCCTTTGAAACATAATATCTGTTCATTTAAAATGTTTTTAATTTGATGAACCAAATTTTCTATTGCTAACTTATTTCAAATTACTGCCTTAGTTCATGTTCCCATTTCTCTTCCCAATACCACAGCAATAATCTCAAAACTAATTTCCTTGCATTTAGTCCCAGATTTTTTCTGGTATGTTCCTTATCCTGTGATGAGATTGATCCTTCCAGAATTCAAGTTGATCTTTATCCTTATTTCTAAAGCAGTGCACCTTTTAAAAAAAAAAGTACATATTCTCTGGTGAGGAAAATAAAATCAGTGTCTGAAATTTTTTCTGGCGCAACTCTAGCATTTATTTTTGCTGTTGCCCCATCTTGTGAGTGATATTCCAGGTAACCCATATCTTTCAATGCTTTGTAGATGTAACTGTTCTCACAATAGCCTCTGACCTTTCTATCAACATGCATATAAACACATGCTTGTGCCTCGCAGGACACAAGCTGATTGTTTGTGGACTGTCTCCAGATAATGGGTAAATTCTCTAGTAGTACTTGAGAGACACTTTAATTTTAATTTAATTTTAATTAGTTTCCTACAGTTAAACAAGAAGAATTAATACAAAAACATAAATTTCCACATTTTTTTGAAAAATAAGAAGATATGGTAACACTAAGTCAGTGTTTCATTATGTTTACAACAGCTAGAGTTGGGGAGTTACTATGTTCTTTAAATAAGGCCTGATGTCTTTAATTGTCCAATGTACAGACCATGACTTTTAAATCATTCACAGTGAGGTCTAGTGCTGTCACAATTTGTCAAGTTATAACGAGTGCACTTCACTCATTTAGATTACCTGACTGGCACCTCAATGTATTTTATAGTGATCTCTATTTTACAAGTATATACTTCTCACATTAAAATAATAATAATTTTCTGAACATACTTATTAACTCATAACAACATGGTATTGTAGTTAAGAGTGTAGGCAGGCTCTGAAACTCAACTATCTGGGTTAAGTGTTGGGTCTACCACTTAAAAGTTATGTAAACTTTTTTACATTTCTCACATTTCTATGCTTCAGTTTCTTCAAGTATATAAAGAGTACAACAGTGATAACTATCTAAAAAATGTATATGTCTGCATATATAAAAATTTCATAAGTCATTATGTATATGAGTATAGCCCTTGAGTACTATGGAAGTACCTCATAAGTGTGTGATTTTATTATACCTCTGCTTCATCCAAATAGACAAGTTTTTCACTTATCTTTGCATTTATGGTACCCAGCATTTTATCTAAACTATAGTAGATACTCAGAGTTTAATGAATCACTTTGACAAATAAACAAAGCTGAAGGAATTAATTTCTTAATGTAAATTTGACATTAAGGAAAAAAAACCAACTTTCCAATGTAAATTTTGGCAAACTCACAATTAAAAATCAGGGAACTTTTCCTACATCATTCAGTCCAGAATCCACTGCCTCTAATTATTAGTTGATTAATTTACATATACATTACATAGCTGAGGAGGACTTAAGAGTAACTCCTTGTTCTTTCATTTTCTGCCACGCTTTACAGGAAATGTCTATATTTCCAGGTGTGTTTTCTAGTTCTTTTTGGAAAATATGCATTCTAAAAATTTGCTTTTGTTCAAATAAATGCTTTTGTTCCAACTGCATCACAAGAAGCTGTATCATCTTTATTCTCACTATCCTATCTTTGTAGTGTGCATTATCTAACATGGTGGCATTCATTCCATACACACTAACATATAGTACTAGTTATAGAGTCTTGGCTAATTCTACATCTGCATATATTTATCTCACAAGTTCAAATTATAGCACTCAGTCTCATGAGAGTATTGAGGGGAAATGACTTGTAGTACTATAGCTATGCACAATCATAGATTATAGAACTAGTTTAGCCAGATCTTCCAAAAATGCTTTAATCAGAATAGTTCTTAATATATTTAAAATGTAATATTCTACAGTGAATTAATGAATTTAATTTGTTATATCAAAAATTTGTGGAACATATTGTTTCTGAGCAAAATGTTCCCTAGAGTTCAATAGGTGTGACATTGTACTTCAACTCAGCCAGATGGAAAGTTACATATGGAAACACAATGAAACATGTGCTCGACAGATTCATAAGCTAAAATCTATGAAAATACATGTGGTGGGGATTGAAAGAATTGCTCCTGGGATTTCAGTATCTACAAAACAGTAGTTTGATAGTCCATAGTAAAAAATGAAAGACTAGGAAGAGTATTCCAGTCAAAGAGCACAGTTTGTTTCTGGTCACTGTTAATGTGAGCAATCATCTTTTTTTATTTTTGGCTGAGACTTAGGAATTTCCGGGTCTTAAGGCTTTTTGGTGCTGAAACTAGAAGCCCTAGGAAAACTGGGACAACTTTGTCATCCTAAGTCAAAACAATGAGAAGGTAGTAATAGGACACCATTTAAAAACTCTTCCTATGGTGAAAGGTGATAAAAATACAAATAGACATTCATATCTAATGGCCAACATAAAAATTGCATTCTCTTTAGTTTTCAGTCACAGAGGAGGATCTCCAGATTCCACGTGTAACTGTTAAGGTGACACATGAGGTCCCAGTTATAATCTCTTTAAGAAATGACTATTTATAAAAAAATGTGCAATATTAATGAGACTCATTCTTATGACTAGTTATGTGACTTCCACATACAATAAAAGGAGAAACCTGACAAATAAAATATTTGAAAAAAATCCAGATGTGCCCCAGTGGTAAAGTCACTTCTTGGTAGCAAATTAACTACAATCTTGAGAAGCTCGTTCAAAATAAAAGTTGAAATGGGACATGCAGAAATGTTGTGGAGCTTTGTCTTTCACAGGACTTTATTGCAACATGATCTTCAAGAGAGCTGCAACCTGTGGATGGGATTAGACCCTAATGTTAGGGCCTAAGTAAAATATGCCTATCATATAACTGCAATACCATGAGAATGGTCAACCCTCCAGCTAAAGAAATATTAATTTCACCTTTTTCCTTTCTTCATTATGCAGGACAGTGCCTATAGAAACTTGCTGAGTTTAATGTGTGCTAGGACCCTTGGTGACTAATATGGGCACCAAGAGGGAAGCTAGCAGTTGGCTCTTTCTGGCACACAAGAAAGAATATGCTCTTTGGCCTTGTTATCTCAGCCTATGTGCAAGTCTCTGCATCTACAATGAGATTAGGCAGGTCAGTTTGTCATACAATGTTGTTTGTCAGAATAAATTATCCATAATCAACTAAATTACTTTCTTGGGTCAGCTTGTAAGTGTCCTAGGTAGAAACCTTCAACCTACAATTGTGAGAGTGCCATGAGATTAACTCTTTCTTTTAAATATAAAATCAGCTAATGTTAATTGCTTCAGACACAAAGCGCTTGAAGAGAAGAGAGTGCAGAGTGGTGTTCAAAGGTACTCCCACATGGCCTGGCTTCAGTGAACCTCTCTTCCCTGCTGCTATTTCCTAGGAAATATAAGATTCTTCCTGAAAACTCTAGTTAGGAATGGTGAGATTTTTGTATTCGTTTAGTTATGCAATGATATATTTCTAACTAGGAAAACTTCTTCAGAAAAGCATATAACAGTGATATCATTAAAGGACAAAGAACTTAACAATTGTAACTGCTTTCTGTTTTTATTCATTCATTAAATATTAACATTTAATGCGTATTTATATTTTCAGGGATTAGTAAGTATAATGAAAAGAGAAAGAGTAATGATTAGAAATTGAGAATTGGCACCGTTTTTGATTACCTGATGAAAGAAGTTTAAGGTATTCATGTAAATATGTGAATAGTAAGTATAAGCATACAGTTTGAGGATTATGGGTAAAAATTATTTTTAAAAAATTCTAAATTGAAAAGTTGCTGGTCATTGTAGAGGTGTAGAAAGCCGGTCAGTATGGCTGCCACAGAATGAACGTCTCGGGGGCAGTGGTTCACAAAATGAACAGTGGTTCACATTTCTGTTCATTTTGTCTCCAAGTCCTAGAAAGAGTGGTTGACTTTATTGAACAAAAGGCTAAAACCTTAATGTAATTGTAACTACTGAGTGAGAGAAGGATCACTGACATCTAAAAGCTGGCTTGGTACTACCATCTTGACTATGATATTGCTATGAGCTGGCTGGCCCTCAGCTAGTTCTTAGTATCCACTTTTTGAACATAAACTATTTCACACACATCAATTAGACTCAGACACTTCTTCATCATATGGATGAAGACATAAACAAGCCCTTACCATTATCATGTATGAACACAAACAAGATGACCAAACATACCCACCCCAGTTAATTTGAGTGACTGTTTCTTTTCCAGTTATTGCTTTAGCTTCCCCTCACCCCACTTCTAGCTCTGATTTATTAATGTACTACTACTAATTATTATAATTATTATAATTTATTACTTAATTTATTTATTAGATAATTTATTACTGAATTATCCCTGCTTGCACACACCTTCTAATCCAGAGTAAACCTCCAATTCCTTACATTTTCCCCCAAATCATCTAATGCAAGACAAAATCTAATAATAAGTTCCTTTTAACATTTTCTTACTGAGATGCCTCACAATTCCCCATGCAAGTTATGCCTTTTCAGTCATACTGCAGGCACCATTTATTCCACAGTAGAACTCTGTGCCTCCCAAGACAACAGGCCCATCTCTCTCAGAGACCCATACCCAGAGCCAAATTGAATACACCAACAGGCAGTTTCAGAATGAAGTCAGCCCCGGGCCTCAGAGCGTTTCAACCTTACCCCAGAGCCTTTAACCTTTCTTCTCTTCTTTTTAGTGTGGGATTTGGAGCCTTGGAAGATGTTTTCATCTGTGTTCTGGGGGTTGGTGGTGGTGGAATCTAGGCTTCATTGGGTAGCAGGTACTGCCCATAATAGTAATGGATATCTTTTTCTGAACACTATAAACTAGTGGTCCCCAACTTTTTGGCACTAGGGACTGATTGTGTGGAAAACAATTTTTCTCAGACAGGAGGGCAAGGGAAAGAGGGAGATGCACATGCCCAGTTCACAGTAGGGTTCAGGTTTCTATGAGAATCTGATGTCGCCACTGATCTGACAGGAGGTAGAGCTCAGTCGGTAATGAAAGCACTGGGGAGCTGCTGTAAATACAGATGAAGCTTCTCTCTCCTGCTCATTGCTCATCTCCTGCTGTGTGGCCCCATTTCTAACCAACCACTGATGGGTCCTGGTCCATGGCACCCTGGTTAGAGACCCCTGCTTTAAGCTCTGGATTACCCACTGTGTAAGGAACTTGAGATCCATTTTATATTTGAGGAAATTGGGGGTCCTGGGAGAGATGGAGTTGAGATTACACAGCTGGTGAGAATCTCTTTGCATCAACCCTCTACAAGAACTCTAATGGGGGAGAATTTGGGATAGCTAAGTGGGGAGGGGAGATGCTTTCTGACTCGTGACACTTAGGGGTAAAAGGAACTCTAGTGTGAGTCTTTCCTCCGTATATGCAATGAGTAATTAACCCAATGTGTTTATTATCACTTCAACCATTTTATATCTAATATAAACATAAGAGTGGCACAAGAATTTTGATTTCTATGTTCCTCCTTAGTGAGACATATTTTATGTTTTCTTTATGACTTGGATCTGAAGAATTTAGAGAAAATAGCAATCATATCCAGACTGGTGACTTTTTATTTTATTCACTTAATATTAATATTGCTAAGAACTTCATATATTGTGTCCCAAGCACACTATTATAGAGGCCAAACTGGTCTCACATATAATGTAAATGAATTATGAAATACCTAATTGGTAAAAAAAAAAAAAGTTATTAAGAAAAATTAAAGATAATTTTTTTTTCTCAAGAGTAACATTTCTTAGAACCCTAATTTAGATATAATTGCCAATTATCCTACAAGAACGTAGTAAAAGCATAACATGGAAATTGCCTTAAAATTACAGTGAATTGGCATTTCATGCTTATAATATAGGGTGTTTGGTGGCATGAATTCATGCAAAATGGCTTGAATTATAACTTGGAGAACAAAGAATGGTTAAAACATACTTCATTGTGACCAAAGTTACTCAAAAACTAAATGCCTGGAAAAATTGACTTGGCTTCATAAAAAGTTCAATATGACTCTTTATTAATGCTGAGAATCATTGAACACCAGAAAGAGTCTTAGTTGGCAGAGAAAAATCCATTCATTGAAGTTGAATCCTAAGTACATAAGTAATAGAAATGGGATGCCCTCTCACATTAGGTCTATATCTCCATGGAGAGAGAGGGTACTATTCTCTGACAAGTGACTGTTCAAGAATTAAAGAGCATAAACTTAAAAACAAAAAGATTGTTTTCAGCAGTTTCATGAACAGCCACAACCCGGGGTTAGGACTAGATAACTGTAGCTGTCAATATTTGTGTGCTATTCAACATGATTATGGTCACATATACTTAAATTGTAGTTGTCGAATGTGATACCTATCTCTTACTCAGATACTTTGAGTCAAGTAAATTGTATAATTTAGACCAAAATATGGTAAAAAATTGTATTTTAGGAGGAAGTGTTTGTTAAAAAAAATAGTGTGTCTGTTTCTTTTTTTGGAAGTAGCCAATTCTAAAAGTTGTAGGAAATAAATTAGGAGGTCACCTGCAGCCATTTATTCTCATTTCTAAGAGAAGGAACCAATAAATTTTTTTATCTTCTGTAACATTATTTTTCTTCCCAAAAATTGAGTAAAAGTATCAAAAGAGTCAATATTCCTGATTAAAAATGAGGCTCATTCTTGAGAACGTGCCCTCAAAGACACAGTCAGTACTATCATACTTTTAATTTCTATTATTAATCACGATCTAAAAGCCGCTGTAAAATTTGTCAATCTTTAATCTCAACTAATTCTCCATTTAACTCTGAGACTTTTCAGATAATCTTTTTGTCAATACTTTACATCCCTTTAAACTGCAATATTTTGAAACACTTTGCCCTGTTCCCAATTTTGTTAAAGAAAAATGAACAGATTGCATATCTGGAAGCACATGAGTTTCTGGATTTGACTAGAAGAAGGTAAAGGAAATCAGTTCAGAAGACCAATCATGGTAACCAAACATAGAAAGAAAGAATATATTGAGGTGTGTGTAAATGTATCTGTGTACATGCCAGTGTATGTGTGTGTGTCAACATAAATTGGACATGGGTCATACAGGCTAGAATTTGCGTAAGAAATTGGAGATTTCAGTGCTCTCTTCAGCTTTCAAAATGTAGTGTTATGAGTCATCAGAATGAATTATGAAACTTTAAGTTTGTATCAGAAAAGTAATCTTTTTTAAAAAAACTGCATATTCATTTTTCATTTTAAATTTAAAGTATTTTGAATTTTTTTCTTATCACAAGGAAGTTGGATACTTAATCTATCCAGCACAAAGCAAATGTGTCTGTTTGTGTTATTTAACAATTAGCTATTCATTAAACATCTAATATGTGCTACATGTCACTCTATATCATTAATGGTATATCAGTGTATCCACAACAATATTGTATAGCAGGCAGAGTGATAAAATATAATAGGTATGTACAGCAACATAGATAGATCATAAAGATTATGTATTAAAATGAAAATGTTGGGGAAGCCGGGATGGCTCAGTGGGTTAAGTGCTCACTTTGCAGCATTGGGGACCGAGGATCGAATCCCGGCCCTGGCCCGTGCGGAACCATGTGCTGAACTGGGGAGTTCCCCCAGCTCAGTTCTCTCTCTGTGTCTGTATCTCTCTCTCTCTGTCAAAAAAAAGTGGTGACATAGAACCTTGTTTCTATAAGGGTGTGGTGTGTGTGTGTATAAAGAGACAGAAAGAGAGAGAGAGCTATAATAGAAAAGTGGGAATATAGAAATACATACACATATATTAGATAAAGTAGACTGTAAGAATTAACACCATATCTATATCATAGTATTATTTATAGAGACAAATTGCATACCCTCAAATGGCAGTGTCCATTTTCTAAGAAAATACACACATAGATATAATAGAAATCAGTATAACATTAGCTTCTGAAATGGCTTTCAGTAATTTTCACCTCCTGTTACTCATGCGCTTGCATCACCCACTCCCCTTACAATGGTGTGATAAATCTAGGGTTTATAACAAACAAAATATGGCACACAGTAATGAGATATGTCTGTTCTGGATTTAGGTTATAGAGTACTAGGATATCCTTCCTGCTGGCAGTTTTTATTCATTGCTATCTCAGTTTGCACACACTGATAAAGTGAGCGGCTTTGTCCAGGTGCCCACCTAGAAAGGAACTGAGGGTCACCTCCAGCCAACAGCTAATGAGGAACTGAAGCTCTTAGTCCAATAGCTCTTGAGGAACAGAATCTTGCCAGCAACAATGTAAATAAACTTAAGAGAAGATCCTTCTTCTGTTAAGACTTAAGATGATACTGTAAATGTGGGTGTCCAGAACAGGTTACCCCAAGATATGTCCCTGTGGTGTGCAGATTGTACGAACTGAAGACAACTTTAGCCACAGTGCTTGAGAGGAACTTCTGGCTTCTCCCTTTTTTAGGAACCTAGAAGAATTGTATTAGAGGCCTTGCACATAAGAGATTACCAGCAATAACTTCTATTGATCTATCTATAAGACAGGGTAAAATCCTTTTTACTCAAGTTTGCTCTTATCAGCCTCCAATGACCTTTTGAAGACCCTAAGGCACCTTACCTCTTCCCTAGCTCAGTATGTCTTCTGTACCTCAGCCCCCCTTTCTATCTCTATACACGTGGGTTCTCTGACTCATGTATGCAGGGTTTCCATACATATGTATCTAATTAGTTTTATTTTTTCTTGCTAATCTGTTTCATGCCTATTTGATTATTATATCTGGAGAAAGAACGTGGAAGGTAGAGAAAAGTTGGTTCCTCTCCCACATAACACGTAAGAGACTGTGAAGCAGAGAATCCAACTAAGTGGTTCTTGGACTCCCAAAACACAGAAATTCTGAGATAATAAATATTTGTTGCTGGAAGCCACTAAGTTGTAGCATAATGAACTATGCAGTGTGGTGGCTAGAATAAAATTTCCTCTGTCACCTTCTTAACTCTTGTAGCTAGGCTAACAATCAAATTAACAAAGACAGACTGACAGGAGAAAATCAATTTTTAATATTTGTGCACAAAAATTTTACATAAACATGAAAATTCCAAAAATAGTGAGGCAACATTGGGTATATACCAGGGCTGGCCAGAGAGTATCCAGCCATGTAACATTAAAAATAGAGGCATTTATGGCTGGATATTTTTCCAGGACAGCCCTCGTATATACCGAATGTAGTGAAAACAGATAATATAGAGGTAATTGAGGAAGAACAGAATACACAGAGCAGGTAAATTTTTGCTGGGCAACCCAGAAAACAGTGGGGCATAGTGGTTGGTCCAACTACCAGGTCTCTCTGCCTGGAGCCCTCTT
>PVKE010027291.1:0-21701 GCA_004027555.1 Craseonycteris thonglongyai | reverse complement strand
ATATATATATATATATATATATATATATATATATATATATATATATATATATATATATATATATAATCTCAAGCCTATTGTAAAAAATATATACCAAGCCTATTGTAAAGTCCAGCAAGAAAACTATTGTACTTTCAGAGCCTAAGGCAAAAATACAGGGAGGGGGCACACTGGAGCCTTTACATAAACCAAAATATGGGCCACCTCCAACTCTCAGACCTTAGGTCCCAGGCCTCAGGTATCAAGATAAAGAATCAATTCTGGCCTTTAACCTAGATCCAAATAAGGTCAGGGGTTGAAATGTGGGTGGGAGAGAAGGGATTATCAAATACACTGTCATTAGCTCCAGAACCACATCTCCTCCTAAACCAAAACCCCAAGAACAGAGAGAAAGAAGAACACAGTGAGAGAGGGGTTGTGCTTCCATCATATTGAATAAGAGACTTGGTAGAGGTAGAGAAGGGTTCTTTCATATCAGGACATCAACCACTGGCCAAGGGAAGGGGTTACGAGCAGCTGAGCTCTATGCGTTTCCTCTTCTCTTCATTCGTCCTGCATCTGTTTTGGCTTTTTAGGGTTCCGGGACTGACTCTTGACTTTGCACAAAGGGCATATAGGTGCATTCTGGTGAATTTGATGATGGTACGACAAGCAGGCCTTCATAGGTGGGGGCTGCTGCCTGAAAGTAGCTGTCTGCCAAGTGTCCCTTTTCCTAGCCACTTGAAGTTGTGGGGTGGCAGCAGCTGCAGCAGCCAGAGACCAGGGAATCAGAGGCTCCTGAGGCTCTGTCTGCCACTCTGCTTTCTGTTTCTCAAAGTAATCCAAGGAAAGCTTTTCCTTCTCTTCACATAGGTCAGGGAGCCTCTACAGGCCCAGAGTCATGCGCCAGGCATCCACATGTTCCTTTAGTGGCTTATACTCATTATGTAGCCACTGGGTAGACTCTAGCAGCTTATTTAGGTCATTCTCAGACTGTTCAATGGTATTTTCCATCAGGTTGATGTCAGCATGGATCAGTTGGAGTTCCTCCTCATGGGCCATTTTCTCCTGTACCAGGAGGTCCACCTCCTGTTTATAGTCCTTCAGGTGTCTCTCCTTTGACACAAGGGCTTCAAATTCAGCCTTCAAATAGGCCTCGATCTTCTCCATCTGCAGGGTCTTGTTACTGATCTCCTTAATGCATTCTAATTTGCACATTATTTCTTGCTCATCTGACGTCCTTTTCCCTCTAAAGTCTGGGGATTATGATAGACAGAATATAACCACCTCCTCCAGACATGGGGCTCTGATTCTGTGTGGTAGGGACTCAGAAGAGTTCTGGGAGCTGCAGTCCATATCTCCAAGGCCTGCCAGGCCACCCAGGCGGCCAGCAGGACTACAAATCCCAGAAGGTCAAGCGAGACATTCCTGTTTCTTTTTCTTCAGCCTTACATGAATTGCTAGTTAGTGAATTCTTTAGTGCTGGAGAGAAAACCAGCAGAGAAATTCACTTTGAGATGTTGAGTGTTGTTTTTACTTTTAAGGACACATGTGATTACATGGGCCCACACAGACAATTGACCATGATCTTCCCACTTCAGTACTCTCAAGCACATTGCAAGTCCTTTTAAACTGTTAGTTAACATATTTCAGGTTACAGGGTTAGGAGACGTACATCCCTGGGTTGCAAATGGTGCATAGCCAAAGTGCAAAACTAACCATTGCCAATATCCTCTTTCTTCTCCTTTTTCCTCCCATCCCCTCCCTTCACCTTTCCTCCCCTCACCTCCCCTCTCCTCTATTCTCCTCTCCTCTCCTCTTCTCTGTTCTCCTCTCCTTTTGCCTCCCCTCCCCTCTCTTCTCTCCTCTTTTCTTTTCCTTTTTTTTTTTTCAAATAATTTTTATTGTTATTGATGGTATTTTGCCTTGGCTTTAGAACAGAAGAAGATGGTGAGAAACATAATATAATACATACAAATAAAAGCTCCAATATCAGACCACAAGTTTCTAAATGCTCTGATTCTTTCCCACTGTATAACCTTGTGCAAGCTTTCCTACTCTCATATTTCTCATCTTTAAAGTAAGAATAAAAATAGCACCTTTATTGAGAAGATTAAGTTATTTAAAGTTCGTCAAATAGCTAATTTAGCAGAGTGGCACATAAGAATCTCTCAATGAGGGGAAGCTGGGATGGCTCAGTGGGTTAAGTGCTCACTTTGCAGCCCTGGGGATCAAGGATCGAATCCCGGCTTCGGCCCAGGCGGACCCATATGCTGAACTGGGTCTACCCCCAGTTCAGTTCTTGGCAGTGCCTATGAGGGAAGCTCCTGGCCCAGTTCCTGCCCTGCGCAGATCCGTGCCCACCTGTGGAGTGATGGAAAACTAATACTGTCAACTATGGAGACTGCTCTTAGCCCTCCCCCTTCTCTCTCTCTGTCTCTGTCTGTCTCTCTCTTTGTAAAAAAACAATAAAAATAAATTAAAAAAAAAAAGAATCTCTCAAAGAATGCTAGATCCATGTACACATTAGAATGCTGAGCTTAAATGAATCTGCTTTAGCTTCCAGCTGTGTAGTATTGCTTCAGGAAAGTGAAATATATATATATTTGTTAAGTAATACTGGAAAGAATCTGTCTCCATGGCAACAAGTCTTTGCCTTTTATGGTACCATGACATTCACATTAAAGGTAAACTCCAGATTAAAAACAAAAAGGACTGCCTTTAAATGATGCAAAAGTAATAGCAGGTTATGTCTAACTCAACACCGTCTTTTGCTCACAAAATATATATCAAAATGGCTGTCAGAATACTCTCACTTGTGAAATTTCTATTCTACTCTTTGTATTAAAATTATTAAGAAACTTTGACATTAAGTTATAAACTATTAAACAATTCTTCATAACATCACAATAGAAAGAACACTATTGTCACTGTGAAAAACCTGTGCTTTGCGTCATTTGATTGGGCCAGTTGGTTGCTTCACTAAACAAACAGAAATCCTAGGGGACTTTGAATCCATACCTTCTTTTGTTAGCTAGAATTGAGGGAAGTAGCTGGTATGGTTTTGTTACAGAGGATGAAGAAAGCAATAATAACTTTTATCATATAGAGGTATGATAATATACAGAAAATATTCTTTAGTGCTTGATAAATTATAGGAAATAAAATTGTGAAGTATATTCATACTTGTATAATTCATTATTAATATGAGGAGAATATTATGAAAGGCATAGGACTAGTAATGCAACATAGGCCCTTTTCTAGATTCATAGTAATTGACTTCTGTCATCTAAATTCATGAACTTATTTTCTATTTTAAACTACCTGAGGCAATATTTGAAAATACAATTCAAGTATGTAAACATATGGTACTGAATTTAATATACATTTTTTTTGTTCTTCTTTATTTCATTATTGGAAAATATAACATGAATGCAATTTAAAATAGTATGGTACATTTCATAAATAAATTGACTAATATACTTCTTTCAGCCACACTATGATGTAAAGAGATTTTCTTGGAAAATATCTTATACAGTAAATTAAGTTTTTTTTTTTTTACTGGTCACAACTATTTAATAAAAAACAAATATATAAAAATAGTTTTAAATATAAACAATGGCAAAATAAAGGACAATTTTTACGTGTCAGAGAGGACAAAGAAAATAAAAGCTGAGAAGCAGCAAGTAGTCAATTCTGTCTTGGATCAGGTATTATTATACATAGATAGTGGTTATAAATTAGGAATTAGAGGTTGGGGTTTTAATACCCACACAAGGCAAGGAGTCAAGGCCTCCAGTTTGTTGTAAACAGAGGCCTGAAACAGACCTTCCTGCATAAAAGCTGCCTCATCTATTTAAGGAATGAAGGGAATTAGAAAGACGAAATTAGAACTTGCTCCATTATGACAGAGGAAGCAGTAAGAGAGTTTCTTGACTAACTAGCAGGGATGAAGTGCAAATAAAACAGGAAGCTTTATGAAATTTTTATCTAAACTTATGTTACACAGGAAGGAAATTTGCATTTACTCAAACACTATGGTACTGGAAAGACAAGCTGATACGTTAGCATAAAAACTGCTCTGGAACACATTAAATCACTAAGATCCTGGCAGAAGCTTTTGAGAAATCACCATATAGGCATATTCCACAAGCCTATGCATGTAGACAACCACAGAAAAGACAAAACATATTCCCAAAAAGTTCTCTGTCACATACAGACAAATTAAAAACAAATTAAAATGATTAGCCACAAGATAGTCAGCAATGAGGACCAAAAAAACCCCCCCAAAAACAAACACCAAAAACATAAATAAAATCACTTAGCATGTAGTACTGACAAATTTTTTTTTAAAAAGGATATAATAAGAGATTAAGAGAAATGGAGAAGTGACTGAAAATGTCAAATATTTGTGGACATTCCAAAAGATAGAGAAAGGAACGCAGGAAAGACAATTGGTAGAATTTATAGTAGAAGAGTTACATAATTGAAGAAAGACTTGAGTTTTCAAACTTAACAATCAGAAACAGTGCCAATGTACTCATCTACTGACTACCCAACCTAAGAAATAGAACAAGCCTACATATTTGAAACATGTATATTCAAAGTAGCTAAGTTACAGTAATCAACCACCACAAATCTCACACAAGGAATATAGCAGACACGTATTTCTTACTTACGTTAAGTGTTTAACTGAAGTTGGAAGGAATAAATATAAAAGAAAAAAAAGTAGAAAGTTGAAAAATATTACCAATTAATATATCCAAGATTTGGAAGTAATAAAAACATAAAAAGAGTAGAATTTCTAACAAATTGCAATTTGTATTTTTATAAAAATAATTTAAAAAATCTATTAATGAATAATTTTCTAATTGCTCTTAGGTAATGAGATAACCAATTCCAAATGAGATCCCATAAAAATTTGAGAGAAAAGGGGATCAAATCAGTGGCTAGAAACTGTAGGAGTTATTAAGAATTGGTGAGTAAATAGAAAGGTGAATCTTATGTAACAATCAGGAATTAAAATCATGGTTTATTACTACATTTCCTTTAGTATGGGATGCTTACTTACCACAGGATGTGTTGCCAGAGAATTACGGGATGTCTCAGAGAGGTTTCAACCTGACGTAGCAGTGACCAGGTTCTTGTCTTCCTATAAGAAAAAATTTAAGAGTGACACAGATGCAGGAAAGCACAGGGAGTTTATTGAAAACAAAGGACTTGAGAGGGAAATGTGGGCAAACTCAGACACTGAGTCTTGCAGAGGAAGTCCCAAACAAGGGTATTTGTCTTCCATAGGGGCAAGAATCAGTGATATTTCATTGAGGTAGCTGGTCTGTCTCTTCCCCCAGGGTAGGAACCTTAATTTTCTTTTTCTTTCTCATTCAGTTTCTCTAGAACTGTCATGGCGTCAGGTGTAGGATGGGAGTCATAGTAACCAGAATGTAATTGAGACCATAATGACATTATAAGTAACTAATGGTCACGTCCTGGTTGTAGGGATCAGCTTAGCTTGATAAAACTGGTTCTTGTTTTTCTCCAGCTGCAGGTGTTGGGTATGGCTGCTGCTTATTATTCGTGTAATCTGGAAGGTGCCTCATGTTATGTTTTGGAGGGGGTGTCAATTTCCTAGGCTACTTATCCTGCCTCAGGTGTACCTTAAATAATTTTATGTGACTTGTAGTAATTACATTCAGTAATACTGTTTAATAGGATGAAAAATGTATTCTCTTTCTCTTTTCAGTTATTTTTTCATCATTTTGATTATGGTGTGAGGAAAGTCTCAATTTCAGGATGCATGTCCTTATCGCCAATATTTACTATAATAGTTAATGAACCTTTTAAACAAAAGAGAACACTTAGGGGTAGTAATTTCAAATGGTTATTGTATGTCAGTGGAATTTAATATTTTTTTATTTTAGTATTTGTATACATCTTAAGTATGAAACGTTACCAAAAAGTAAATTTCTCATCTGTGTCAGTCATTGGGGTAATGGGAAAAAAGATTTAATTGTTAATAATTGCCATGCTGCAAAGGTCCAAATGTTATTTTTATGAAAGACTTTCTCTCCGGATATTTTCTCAAATATACCAGGGTTCCACAGACATGAACTTCTGATGAATAAGAACCTGTTCCTTTTGTTGTGTGGAAGTTTGTCTCAGTTTCTGTGAGTGGTTGGATGTATCTTTCTTGCTCTTAATTCTCTTTCTTCATTGATATTATGTTGTTATTTTACTTTATTCTCATTTATTTTTTCCTTTTTTTGTTGACAGAGAGACAGACAGACAGAGACAGAGATAAGGGGGAGGGCCCAGAGCAGTCTCCATAGTTACAGGTCATTAGTTTTCAATATAGTTTTATTCCAAAGGTAGGCTTGGGCTGTGTAGGGCAAGAACCAGGCCAGGGGCCTCCTGCATGGGAGGCACACCTGGAGTAGAAGCTAAACTGGGGGCCTTCCACATGGGCAGCTTGCCCCTGCGAAAATAAAACCTCAGCCATACCCCAGTTTAGCATATGGGACCACATGGGCCGGGGCCAAGATTTGATCCTTGGACCCCGGGGCTGCAAAGCAAGAGCTCAACCTGCTGAGCCATGCTGGTATTCCCTATTTTTTCTTATTTTTTGGTCCTCTTTCCCTTTTTCTCTGATTACCAGGTAAAGAATACATAATTATTTTTTATTGTTATACATAATTATAGACCTCTATATTCTGTAGTCCCCCTTTAAAAATATAGAAACTATTAAATTTTTAATTATCTATACAATAATGTAATGAGATATTTCCTCTTGTAAAATAGTAGTAAAAAGAAAAGTTTCTCCTCCTATAAGAGCAAAAAAAAAGTATTATGTATTTGTTCAAAAAGAAAAAAAAGTGATGATTCATTTTCCTTGTCTTTTTAATTTCCTATGTCATTTTAGTTGTAAAAATAACATTTTTTGAAGAGAGATCTTAATAGCCCTACAAAAATGCAATAAATCTTAGTTGTGGAAGAATTTTAAAGGAAAAAGTACATCATTAGAATTTTCAGGAAGCATTTCCAGTTCTGAAATAATCTTCTAACAAAAAGTATTCTGGTAGCCTTTTTTTTCATGTTAAAGAGACTAACTTTTGTTTCTGGTGTTTTAGTGACCCTAGTTTAGCATAAGATTGTACTGTACCTATGACAATTCACAAACTTGCTATCTTGTGCTTATAATGGCATCACTGTGCCAAGAACTTGGTAAAATTCCATAACTTTGGTATATCAGAGTCTCACAGCTGTGTTTATGTTGATGTGTGGTGGTATCCTGCTGAGTCATGTTCATTATTGTTGTTGCGTGTTTTTGTGTGCCATTGCAAGAATGCTTGAGCTTGAATTAGAGAAATGGAAAAACAATACATTCTTGTTAAACTTGGCAAGAGTGGAAGTGAAGTCAGAGACATGTTAGTCTAAGTTGATGGGGATAATGCCATAAAGAAAATGGCAGTGTGCAAATGAATCAAGTATTTTTCTTTTAAAAGATTTATTTTATGGGAAAGCCGGGATGGCTCAGCAGGTTAACCACTCGTTTTGAAGCCCCAAGGACAGAGGATCAAATCCCGGCTCCAGCCCAGGCGGACCCACATGCTGAACTGGAGTGTGCTTCCCAAATGCGGTGAGGCCTCCAGTTCAGTTAAAAAAAAAGTTAAAAAAAAAAGTTAAAAGATTTATTTTATTGTTTTTGACAGAGACAGACAGAGACTGAGAAGAGGAAGAGGGCCCAGAGAAATCTCCATAGTTGTACACATTAGTTTCCACACAGGTGGGTGGGTGCCTCACACGGCAAGAACCAGGCTGGGGGCCTCCTGCATAGGAGGCATGCCCCTCAAGCCATGGGCTGAACAGAGGGGCAGGAACTGAATTGGGGGTCTCCCAAATGGGAAGCACTCCACAGTTCAGCATATGAGCCTACATGGACTGGGGCCGAGAGTCAATCCTTGGTCCCTGGGGCTGTAAAGAAAGCTGTTAACCTACTGAGTTATCCTAGCTCCCCCTAAGCATTTTCTGAAGAGAGAGAGTCACTGATGAAGAGAGGTCAGAAAGCTATCAACAGGCAGAACAGATGAAAGCATTGCAAAAAGTATTCAAATTGTGCATCAAAATTATTGGCTAACTATGAGAAGCATAGCAGATCAAGTTAACATCGATAGAGACAGGAAAAACTGAACTGAAAATGTTGGTATGAGGAAGGTATATGCAAAAAAGTTTCCAAAGGAGCTCATTAATGAACAAAAGGTAAGGAGAGTTCAAGTTCTCCAAGACCTTTTGGAGAGGCAAGATAATGTTTTGGGCCATCTTCTCACTGGTGATGAAACGAGTTTATTAATATGACCCTGAAACAAAGTGTCAAAGTGCACAATGAAAGTCAGCCAATAAGCCATGACTAAAAAAGTTACATAAGTCCAAATCAAGAGGGAAAATAATGTTGCTAACTTTTTTAGATCAGAGGGATTTTTTATTATGAATTAACTAACTAGACAGTCAATCAAGTTGACTATTTGGAAGTGCTGAGAAGGCTGTGTGAAAAAGTTAGACAAAAATGATTTGAACTTTTCTTCAACAACCCGTGGCTCTTACATTACAACACACCAGGTCACCGTGCACTATCTGTGAAAGAGTGTTTATCCAGTAAACAAATACCTGTATTGTAATACCCTCCCTACTCACTTGATCTGGCCGCCAGTGACTTTTTTCTTTACCCAAAGATAAAGGAAATACTGAAAGTAAGACATTTTGATGACATTCAGGACATCAAAGTTGATGTGATAATGGCACTGATGGCCATTCCAGAAAAAGAGTTCCAAAATTGTTTTGAATGGTAGACTATGTGTAGGAAATGGTGCATAACCCCTAAATGGAGTACTTTGAAGGTGACCATAGTGATATTCAGCAATGAGGCATGTAGCACTTCTAGAATGAGCACGTTTCCTAGGAACTCAGTATAATGTGTATGATCTGAAAAATGCTATTGACAAGTGTGAGGTGTCAAAGTGGAGTAATATGTTCTCATTGTTTTTATTTTTCTGATAGTCATGTCATTTACTTTTTCAAATTGAAACAGTTATCCTGAGGCAGAAACAATCTTATTTTGTGTGAGAGTACACAAGGGCATTTTGATTTTTTGAAGGATATGTTTCTTATTTTCCCTCTAAAAGTAACTAATTTATTTACTAATAAAGTTACTAATTTATTTACTAATAAAGTTACTAGTTTATTAATTAATTTATGAGTTACTGATTATATTTGTTCTAAAAATCCAAGAGGCCCGGAATGCATTTCCACAATGATAATTTATTACAAAGCAGCATTCCTCCATGTTTGTGGTGAAATATTTTATTTGTTTCTCTGTTTGTTTTTTATTGACATACATATTTTCTAACATCCAAAGCAGTAGCCAAGGCCAGATAAACCCACAGAAATCCACTTACTCTCTATCCCATTATATTTCTTCAAGTTATGCCTCTAGAAATTCATCATCAAATTTGCAAGATTATTTTGAGGTTATATAGAGTATGTAAGTGAAAACATCAAGGACAAACTCTGAAATATGAAAGGAATTCATTTAATATTTGTTGAATTCTGAAACTTTGAAACTAATCAACGATGACCTTAGGAAGTAGAAGAATATATCAGCTGCATATTTTCCTTTAAAATTTTAGGGCAGCTTAATTTATTTAAGAAGAACTATTTCATCATTCACATTTAAATGTTAAATTATTCTTAACTTTGTTTTACCAATACCCTCTTTCTGAGGAGAGTCCTCCAAATTCTAAATTCACTATCTGAAGTTTTTCTGTATTTTAAATGAGAGGCATCAAAGTTAAATTAATCTTTTTATATTTTCTTCATTGAAACAGTTAAAGAAATGTAATTATTCATACAAATTTAAAAAGAGAAAAAAATACAAAAAATTTTTAGAACAGATTTTTCTGATACATTTGTTTCCAAAAATTTCCAAACGACTAAATAACATGAATTATCTAAAAAGTTGTATCCAAATGCTGCTGCTTTCTAAAATAACAAGCTAATTAAAGCAAAAGTATTTTGGATAACTCCTTCACTTCTGCACTGTACTCTACTAGTGATGATATCAAAATGACACAAAATATTTTGTTCAGAAAGTTGATTTAGTAAAAAAGTGAATAACCCCTGGTACTACCATACTTTTTGCTCCATAAAACGCACTCCCCCCACAAAAAAAAGCAGAGGGAAAAGTGTGTGCGTCTTATGGAGCGAATACTGCAAGAAAGAGTGCAGGTGGGGACCTTAATGATGCCGTGGCGGAAGCCTGCAGCCAGATCAGAAAGCAGGGACTGCATGGAAGGAGAGCGGGTCCAGGTAGGAAACTTACAATTCCATGGTGGCAGCGTGGAGAAGCAGGTCCAGCCAAGAAGGAGGAGATTGTACAGAGGAGGGAAGGCTGTAAGCGAGGAGTGAGTACTGTTGCTGGCTGTGTTATCGCCGCGCTGATTAGAGAAGAGTTTGTAGTAGGCATTTCCTAGTAGACAGCGGGGACTGATGTTCACTTTACATGGTTCAAATGTTATTCTGTTACAGTTTATTAAATATTTTATTACACTATTTGGTTCAGAATATTTTTTTTCCTGTTTTCCTCCTCTAAAAACTAGGTGCGTCTTATGGTCAGGTGCGTTTTATGGAGCAAAAAGTACGGTACTTTTATATGTGTTGGTAGTTGTAGTGCATTGATATATTTTTTTTTTTTTTTGTATTTAAAAGTACTTTCATTTGTTTCCAGAATTTTCATCAGGATATTAACAGTGGTTATATCTGTGAGGGTGAGATTCTGTCTTATGTGTTCCTTTTGCTTACCATATTTCATGTGATTTTTTCCCTATAATATATGTGTTGCTTTTGTTTGCATTTTTATTTTAAATAAAAGTAATACAAATAAATCAAAATTCAAATGGTTCTGACATTTGAACAAAAAACATTCAACTTCTCCCCACTTAGTTTCACCCACATTCTATATAACCTTGCTAGGTGTTCTTCTTTTCTAAATGATTTGCTTAAATCAGTGTTTTTTGTTTTCAGTTGTAGGTATTATTTATTGACTTCTTGTCAATCTATTTGAGGATTGAGTTGTTTTACAGATAACACTACCACCACTTTGCCCTCACCCTTCCTTCTAATATAATCATACCACTACTTCCATTAGAATTTATATCATCTTGATCATATAAATATACTGCATTACTGAATTAAGGGGCAATGATCATGTTTTTCTTAAAAATCTGTTTTTCTTGGAGTTAATATTTGTCTTGCTTTAAACTTATTTTTTAACATATCTAACTTGAGCTTTATCCAAATGCTACAAAATATTTTCCAAATGCTCATCAAAAGTATCTTCCCATGCCCAAACACATAGTGTTTAGTTTACTCCCTTATTTTGCTAAAGCACAGACTTAAGGAGCTTACTCAAAAGGAGTGCATAGAAGGTAAATATTTAGAGTGCTTACATGTCATACAAAGTCTTTATTCTTACATTTAATTGATAATTAGGACACATTTGAGATAATCTTTCTTCACCATCAAAAAAAAAAAGTCCCACTGTCTTTTATTTCCAGTGTTGTCACTGAAATGTCTAATGTCTTTTTAGTTCCAATTCCTCTCTTACCTATTTTTCTTTCTAGAATCTCCCCATTATTTCTAAATATCTGACAGTTCATAATGACATGCCTTAGAATGTATATTTTTTCAGTGATTGTGCTGGGAACCCAGGGATCTTAGATCTTACCTGTAAAATTTTTTTATTATTACTTTGCAACTTTCCTTACTCTCATTTTCTCTGTTCTGTCTTTGTAAACTCTTATATGTAGTATCTTGCATCTTTTTTGTTATTCTCTAGAAGTATTGTTTTTTAACCTACTGGCCATCTCTGCATCTTTATTTTTTATTGTAAGAGAATCTCCCCCACTCTAGCCATTTGGCAATGTCTGGTGATATTTTTGGTTGTCACCACAGGACAAGGGGCTATGAACTGGCATCTTGTTAGCAGCCCAGGGAGGCTGCTAACCATCTTACAATGCACAGGACAGCCTACCACAACAAAGAATTTTCAGGCCTAAATGTCAGTCATGTCAAGATTGAGAATTATCAGACCAAGATAATTGCTTAACTTTGTCTTCCAAACTTCTACTGAAGTTTTTATTTCAAACATATTATTCTTTCCCTTTGTTTGATTAGCCCTTTTATTATGAGAGTCTTTATTTAAGACTTCTATTTGTTTCATTAAACTTATACATTACTACATGATCTGCCTTTCACTCTCTGAATCAGGTGAGCATGCATAATTCTAAAAGTTTTGTACAGGACCTTCTATTCCTCTGTCTTTCTGATTGATCACTTGAATGAAAGTTTTTATTATTATCCATAATTTTAATGTAGTCTTTAAGTCAAACTGTCCTTATAAAATTAGATATAGATTAGCATTGCAGTTTTTTCTGTTATGAAATAGCTCATTTGTAAGTTTGCAAATTTTCTTCAACTGTTCATACATCAAAGTAGCAACAAATGTACCACTTTTAAACATAGCTGGACCTTGTTTACTCTAATTACTCAAAGTATGTTTTTGTTTTGCGGTATCAGAAAAGGTTTAAAACTACATTTAAACATAGTTAAATGTTATATTGTGAAAGCCAGAAAACTTTATGAAGACAATTTTTACACTTGCTCTGTGCAGTGCTCCATAATACTGTACATATTTATGGTCAAACATATCTGGAGCCTTCAAGTTTGCTCTGACACTCAACAGAAAGAAGGTTGGTGTATACTGTCATTGTCACTTTCAGGGGCAGTGCCAATCAGAAGCCATTTTAGATTATATAGTACTTTATAGTCATAACAATGCTATCTTTACATTGGATTACTGTTTTTTAAGTATGGAATATATATTGTTGAGTATTATTAAGTTTGGAGAGAAAATATGACAAGTGAAATAACATACCAAATGTATTAATAAAGAAACTGCTTTATACTCCTACTATAAACCAATTATAACCAAAGAAGAACAGATACAATGTCTACAATTAAAAAAGTTAAAAAACAATAGAGCTGACATTTTCCTGAGCAATGCAGGTAAGTCAATAACAACTGTTCTGAGAAATTATTTATTTATTTTTAATATTTATTTATTTATTTTTATTGTTTTTTGACACAGAGAGAGAGAGAGATACAGAGACAGAGACAGAGAGAGAACTGAACTGGGGGAGCTCCCAGTTGAGCATATGGTTCCGCACGAGCCGGGGTTGGGATTCGATCCCTGGTCCCTGGCACTGCAAAGTGAGCGCTTAACCCACTGAGCCATCCCGGCTTCCCCTGAGAACATATTAATCTCAGACTTCTTGCTAAAAAAGTTGGAACTTATTAGTGTTATTGTTTCAAACATAAGCCATATATTATTAATAAATAACTCAATATAGTACTTGTACTGAGTACTATTTAAAAGCTCTCAATATTTCTTAGAGCTATGTGGTAAGCCATAGTGAAAGCAAAATAACAACAGGTACAGAAATGATTAACATTTAATTGAATTCATGAAGAGATTAGAAACTTATCAATAACAAAAGACTGAACCAAGAAGCTTTTCTCTTCACAGCAAAGGAAACTATCAATGCAGTAAAGAGACAACCAACTGAATGGAAGAAAATATTAGCAAACAATGCCTCTGATGAGAGGCTAATATCTAAAATATACAAAGAACTCATACAACTCAACAACAACAAAAACAATCAAACAATTTAATTAGAAAATTGGCACAAGACCTGAACAGACACTTTTTCCATGAAGATATACAAACAGCCAATGGATACATTAAAAAAATGCTTAGCTTCACTAGCCAACTAGGAAGATGCAAATTAAAACCACTATAAGATACCATCTCATACCTATTAGAATGGCTATAAACAATAAGACAAGAAAAAACAAGTCCTGGAGAGGCTGTGGGAAAAAATAAGCCCTCATATACTGCTGGTGGGAATGTAACTTGGTACATCCACTGTTAAGTTTTCTCAAAAAATTAAGAATTCAGTTACCACATGACCCAGCAATTCTCATCTGGGTATCTACCCCAAAACTTGAAAACCTTAGTTCACAAAGTTATATGTACCCCAATGTTCATTACAGCACTGTTCACAATGTCCAAGTCATAGAAACAACCAAAGTGTCCCTTGATAGATGAGTGGATAAAGAAGTTGTGGTACATTTACATGATGGAATATTACTCAGTGATAAGAAAAGGTGAAATACTGCCATTTGCAATAACATGGATGAACCATGAGATCATCATATTAAGATAAGTCAGACTAAAAAAATCAAGACAATATGAATTGACTTATACATGAAATATAAAACTGACAGTAACAAAAAAACAAAAACTCATGGACACAGTCAATAGTTTAATGGTTACCTGAGGGTAAGGGAGGAGAGGTTGGGGGAGGGGACAACAAATATATGGTGATGGAAAGCGAGGTGACTCTGTTTGATGAGCACATAATGTAACACATAGATGATGTGATGTAGAATCGTACACCCGGAACCTATGTGCTTTTTACCAACGCATGTCACCCCAATAAATTTAACAATTAATTTTTAAAAAGACTGAAACTGAAAAAAAAAAATACAATTACACTATCTGAGAAAGTTCAATGTTAAAATTTCCAAAACCTCAAACTACTATTTCTTTTCTGAATACTTATAATTTATGGATATTAATTTTGCTTTACTTAAGTTTCTGATTTTCATTAACCATTATATCTCATATGCTGTATAATTTAATTTTAACCATTCAGAGTGAAAAATATCTTTATTACTTATTCTAAGGAATTAATTTAAAAGTAACTTCAAAGTCACTTACATAAACATTGTCTTCAAAGATAGAGTGAAAATTATATCATATCAAAAATAAGCAACACTAGGATGCCGGGATAGCTCAGCATTTGTGCGCTTTCTTGCAATTGTGAGATATGGGGTTTGATACCTGGCCCTGGCCTTTGCAAACCCCACATGCTGAACTTCAGTGCAACTGGTAACCACAGGAATGGCTCAGTGGGAATGTTCTTGCCTCCTACACAGAAGGCCCCTGGTTCGGTTTCTGCCCTGTGCCACCACACATCCACCTGTGTGAAATGAAACCATGTCACAACTAATAATGCACAGCTGTGGGGACTGCCCTGTGCCTTCCCAGCTTTTGCCCTTCTCTCTCCATCTATATCTCTCACTTTCTCTCAAAAACAAGGAAATAAATCTAAGAAAAAGAAGCAATGGTATTATTTTGTCAGGAAAATTGCCAAATTTGATAAATGCAGCAGTATACATTTGTCATAATATTCTCTTAAAATTATATACTTGTTATAAATTCAAGTAAGATATTACTAGTGTTTTGGGGTTTTTTTTTTGATGTGTGTGTGTGTGTGTGTGTGGCATCAACAAGCTGGTTTTTAAATTAACTTGGTAGAGAATGACCAAGAAATATCTAGTTAAATGATTTGATGTAATATCTTTTGATATTATAAAAGATAAAGCTTATATAGCTTATAAGCTTTACTTATAAAGCTTTTAGTAATTAAGACTGTGCAATACTTATTCAAGAATAGACAGACAGACTGACAGAATAGACTAGGAAGCCACAAAAATGTGTTCAAGTATGGAAACAATATATTTAAAATAACTGCAAGCAAATTAATGAAAAATAAGAATATATTCAATAAGTGGTACAAATAATACTTACCTATCCACGGATATAATAAAAGTGACTATGGATTCCTCTCCACATCACATAAAAAAATCAATTCCAAATAAATGAGGGACTTAAATCTGAGAGGAAAAATCTTATAACTTTATAAAACATACAGGGGAATATCTTTATAGCACTAGGAAAGGGTAGGATTTTTTAAAGTAAGATAAAAAAAAATACTAACCATAAAAACTGATAAAACTGAACTCAAAATGAAGAAAATATTTTCATTAAAGTCTAACATAATGAGAGTGACGAAAAAAAAGCCACGAATTTGGAGGAACACCTTTGAACATAGATAATGACTTCTTATAAGAGCATCCAAAATATATACATAATTCCTAAAGTAAGAAAGAAAAAAACTTAACACCGTGAAAAAATGAGTAAAAGGTAGAATGGTATCTTACATAAGAAAAAAATGAATGTCCAATCAATATATAAGAATGCTCAAATATATTATTAATCAAGAAAAAGTAAAAGCATATTGTAGTAAGTATTTAAACCAATAGGCTAACACAAAAATTTTAAAAAGTAGACATATTTTCAATTTAGCCCTAGCAAAATAATGGTCATGTGATTCTAAATCTATCAACAAACTTTAAGACCAATTAAGAGAACAACAGAGGACACAGCAAATAACATATGACTCATACATTCACAAATAATAAACAGAGAGCGGCATGAGTTTCAAATTACAGAAAATTTGAAAATAATCATCAAGTTTCAATAGCTGCCATTTGAAGCTCTACTGCCTCTGTATATGCCTATGGGTGTAATTTAAAACTATTTGGCAAACTAAAAGGGAGCAAGGCATAGATGAACTATGGGAGACAAGAAATTATTCTGGAAAGAAAAAGTTCAACACTGAGTATTAAATTGACAAAGATATTTCTGGAACTTAGGAGTTAACAAAAGCATTTACAAGGCTGAAAGTAACAAGAGATAGCATTGTTTCTGTGTGGAATAAAAGGAAATGGTAGAGAATAGATAGTGCTCCTTCAGATTTGATAGTGAAATGAAAGCAGAATACAGTGAAATTAAGAATGCTATAGGAATAATAAAACATTGTCAATCAATGCCTACTTCTCTCCCATCATCACTAATATTGCAATGAAAAATGCTACACATCACTGTAGTGGCAGAAATGTATACCACCAAACCCGAAATCCATTTCATGAAATGTCTAGAATTAAAAAAAAAGAGAACAGAG
Organism: Craseonycteris thonglongyai; assembly: GCA_004027555.1. NCBI lineage: Eukaryota > Metazoa > Chordata > Mammalia > Chiroptera > Craseonycteridae > Craseonycteris > Craseonycteris thonglongyai. The sequence continues at coordinate 4,740 of PVKE010027291.1, read as the reverse complement.
CCATTTCAAATAAAGCATATAGCAACCAAACAGAAATGCAATTGAAACATTTCAGATAAAATTTCTCCAGGTAAAAACAAAAATTGAAACAGAGAAACTGTAATACAGTTATTAAATTTGAAATTAAAAAGCACTCACATACTTAAACAAGTACTTAGAGATATAAAAAGCCAAGATATTATCATAAATTAAGAAAATAAATTCAGGAGAAGAAACAGAAGTTGGGAGGAGGAGAAAGAAGATGAAGAAGAAAAAGGGTAACAGCAATAAAAACTGACTAAACATTTATCAAATTTTTTTTGAAGAATAAATTACAATGTACCAAAGTATGAGTCATTTCTTGACGAGGAACTAGATTACAGGAAACTTTTTTATGCTTATTGTGAAAATATGAATTGTATGTTCACTTTGTATAGCAGCAATTTGACACTATTATAACTAAAGATATGCATATGAATGTGTATCACAGCGAACTTCTATATGCTCATTACAAAAGTATGAATTGTACATATATTTTGAACAGCAGTGTGGCATTATTTATTAAAAATTATATACATCAGACTCTGCACTCAGCATTCACAGGTTTAACATCAATGTATTCTAATAGGAATTTACAAACAACTCATTGGCCAAATCTTACCCACTTCCTAATTTTGTGAATAAAGTTTTATTGGAACACAGCTAGTCCATTTTTTATGTGTTGTCTATGATTGCTTTTGCTTAAAATGGAGAATTTGAATAATTGCAATGTGTGGTCACAATGCTAAAAATATTTACTATTTGGTGCTTTACAGTAAAAAATTTGCTGATGCCTAGTCTAGAGAGACCTTTATACTTGTGAAGAAATATGTATGAGAATGTTCATAGTATAAAAGCTGAAAACATCATATATATTCATCAACAGTAGAATAAAAAACTAAATTGGATGTCCATTATTCAATAATGGGCTACCTGTACTGCAGATGCATGCAACTTAGCACGTTACGGTACAATGAACAAGGTACAGATGTATACAATAGCATGATTGAATCACCAATTAAACTGTTCGGTGAGAAAAAGAAAGTGTGATCACTGTTTTCATTTGTGTCAAGGTTAAAACATACAAAGCTAAGTTAACTAATCTCTGCAACCATACACATGAAATAACATGATAAAATATAGCAATCAATGAGTTAAATTGTCCTAATGTTTATCTGTTGGGGTAAAAAAAAACACAACAAAATTAGATCAGGTCCTATAAGGAGTCTCGTGGGTGTTGGTCATATTTTCTTTCTTTAAGCAGGTGTTATGTCCAAAGCTGTTTGGTTTAAATTTTCATTGAAATTATGATTTTTTTTACTTAAAATACAATTTTTAATTTCCTGAGTAAAATGACCAATATCTTTTTAGGAAGAGAAAATTGATCTAATATATTATGTTTTTTTCTAGAAGCTATTTTTTTTACTCTATTCGGCATACCTAACACATACACTGACATGGAAATTTTCAATAACTTAGTTAATTAATTAATTCTTTTATATGCTTCAGAAATATTTATTTGGAGATGTATACAAGTCCTGATAATTAAGTGTGCAAACTCATCTTAGAAAATTGCTCATATATCTCACTGCTGAATATCACTATGGCCACCTTTTATTTTTTAAGATTTATTTTTATTGCTTTTGACAAGAAGAGAGAAAGACAGAGAGAAGGGGGAGGGCCCAGAGCAGTCTCCATAGATGTACGTAGTCAGTTTTTTGACATGGTTTCATTCCACATAGGTGGGCGGAGCTGCACAGGGTGGGAACTTGGGCTGGGGGCCTCCCGCATGGTAAACACACTCCAGTTCAGCTAATGAGTCCACACTGGCCGGTGCCAGGATTCGATCCTCAGTCCCCGGGACTGCAAAGCGAGCAATAAACCCGCTGAGCCATCCCAGCTTCCCCACTATGGTCACCTTTCAAGTACTTTCCTTGGAAAACTATGCACTGACATCAGTGCCTAGTCCACTCTTCAAAACAATTTTGGAACTCTTTTTCTAGAATAGCCATCAAAGCCATCCTCATATTACCCTTGATATCCAGAATGTCATCTAAACGTCTTCTTTTAAAAATTTTCTTTGTCTTCAGGTAAAGAAAAAAGTTACTGGGGGTGGAGATCAGGTGAGTATGGAGGGTGTTAAAATACAGTTGTTTGCTGGATAAACACTCCCTCATAGGCAGTGCCTGTGAGCTAGTGTGTTGTGATGCAAGAGCCATGAGTTGTCGTCAAAAATTTTAGGTTGTTTGCGGATTAAGTTTTTCAGGTTGTAGAATAATCGTACACCTGGAAACAATGTAACTGATATCAATTAATGTCACCCTAACAAATTTAACAAAAATTAATTAATTTAAAAAATTAAAAAAAGTTTGGTTGTTTTTCCTATTTTTTTTTTACACAGCCTTTTGAGCATTTCTAAATACTTAACTTGGTTGACTATTCATCCTATTAGTAAAAATTTTTAATGAACAATTCCTCTGGAATCAAAAAAGGTTAGCAACATTGTTTTAAATCTTGATTTGAACTGAGAACTTTTCTGGTTGTGGAGAATCGGCTGATTTACAGTGCGCACTTCGATGCTTTGTTTTAGGGTCATATTGGTATATCCTTGTTTCATCACCAGTGATAACATGTCCCCAAAATGTTGTCTTGCCCTCTAAAAGGTCTTGGCAAACTTTGACCCTCCTTAGCTTTTGTTCATTGGTGAGCTCTTTCAGGACCATTTTGCACACACCTTTCTCTTGCCAAGATTTTCAGTTAAGATTTTCCTGTTTCTCTATTGATGTTGACTTGGTCAGTTATGCCTTTCTCAGTAAGCTGATGATTTGGACACAGAATTTGACAAATGTTTGCAATATTTTAATCAGTTTTGCTTGTTACTGGCCCTTAACCTCTTTTCATCAGTGATGATTTCTCTCCTCTCAGAAAAATGCTTAATCCATATGCACACTGCCATTTTCTTCATGGCATCATCCCCATGAACTTGGACTAACATGTTGTGATTTCACTTCCACTCCTGTCAAGTTTAAAAATAAATTTAATGTTTGTTCATTGCTGTAATTCAAGCTGTGACATTCTCTTGACAGCACACAAAAACAAGCAACAATGTTAATGAATACCACTCAACAATACACCACCACATGTAGACATGAACACAGTAGTGGGACTCTAATATACCAAAGTTATAAAACCTTACAGAGTTGTTTATACAGTGCTATCAATGTAAGCATAAGCTGGCAATTTCATGTACTTAATTGTCAGACCTTATATATGTGTCATAGAAACTCTCATATTTGAAATAGCTTAGCACCCTTTTACTACACCTATTGAAAATGTATTTTAATATTATTAAGGTCAATTTGTGACATGTTCATCTTTGTATCCTATCAACTAAAATTAACTTTACCTGCAAATATTCATGGAGTTTTTGTTTCTTTGTCACTTTCAGTTTTATATTCCACCTATAAGTGAGGTCATATGTTTCTTGATTCTTTCATTCTCACTTATTTCACTTAATAAGATGTTTTCAAGATCTGTCTATATTGTCACAAATTGCTGTATTTCATCGTTTCTTATTGCTGAGTAGTATTCTATTGTATAAATGTACCACAACTTCTTTATGCAGTCATCTATCAGAGGACACTTTGGTTGATTCCATGACTTGGCCTGTGGTTTTAATTTTAATCTTACTAATTGCTAGTGATGTTGAGCATTTTTTCACGTATCTGTTGGCTGTTTGTGTCTTCGTGGGAAAAGTGTCTGTTTAGGTCTTCTGCTCTTTTTTTAATTGGATCATTTGTTTCTTTGTTCTTGAGTTGTGTGAGTTCTTTATGTATTTTAGATATTATCCCCTTAAGAGAGGCATTGTTTGCAAATATTTTCTCTGATTCAGTTTGTTTCGTCTTTACTTTGTTTAGTGCTGATGCTTTCTTTTATGTAGTTTATTGTTTAGGTTTTTATGTGGAGGTCTTTAATCTACTTTGTGTTAATTTTGGCATGTTGTGACTGTTCATAGTCTAGATTCACTTTTTTTTTTTGCATGTGGTTTTCCAATTTTCTCAGCACCATTTACTGAAGAGGCTTTCTTTTCTCCATTGTATATTTTTTGCTCCTTTGTCAAAAATTATCTGTTCATATATTTGTGGGGTTTTTTTCTGGGTTTTAATTTTGTTTATTTTTCTGTATGTCTATTTTTCTGCCAATACCAAGCTGTTTTGATTATAGATGCATTGCAGTATAGACTGAAGTTGGGGAGTGTGATGCCTCCAGGCTTATTCTTTTTTTGTGAAGATTGCTTTGGTGACTTGAGTTTTTTGTGGTTCTATATGAATTTGATGATCTAAAAATATCAATTTCTTGAAAAAATGTCTGTGGGACTTTGATGAGAATTATGTTAAATCTGTATATTTCTTTGGTAATCTGACCATTTTAACTATGTTGATTCTTCCAATCCATGAATAGGGAATATCTTTCCATTCCTTTGTATCTTCTTCAATTTCTTTTATTAGTGCCTTATAGTTTTTTCATGTATAAGTCTTTCACATTCTTTGTTAAGTTTCTAAGTATTTTATACCTTTTGTTTTGATTGCAAAAGGATAATTTTTCTCATTTCTTGATCTGAAATTTTGTTGTTTGTGTATAAAAATGCTATGGATCTTTGTACATTGATTATGTATCCTGCAACTTTACTGTATTCATTTATTATTTGTAATAGTTTTCTGG